>JABUQX010072006.1:30000-37214 GCA_015478945.1 Trachelipus rathkii | reverse complement strand
AGATATGTTAGCCGCCTCTCTTATATTAGCACGTAGTTAATATGAAATAAAACTCTAAATAGGTTAACAAACAACCGTAGGTACAAAGTTACATGAGTTACAATCTTGTTCTTTTATTCAAATTTTCCATTTTTTTTCTCAATTCTTAACCTTTAAACGACTTAAATTATGTCATTTAAAATGAGCCGGCCTACATCCAGATATGTGTGCTCTCCTACAAGTGAGATGCTTTATAAACAAAAGTAAAATTTAAATTCCCAAACCACTACGTACCAAGTATAAGAAGCTACAATCTGCTGCTTTACACTAACAAAATTTAGAAAAAATTGCATTATTTAACTTATTAACGCATCTAATATTGGTCTATGTTTTAAACGGCCACATCCAGATATGCTGTCTCTTTCTTGCTTAGGAAATGTTCTCTTTTCCGTTTTAATAAATACAAATTAAAAAACCCAAACCCCGGTAGTTGCAAACGGTAAAAGATTAAAATAAGCTTCTTTAAATCAAAGTGTGTGCGAGAGAAGAAAAAAACTACATTATTTTTAAAACATTTAGCCGACCCTATTAAGGTGCATAAATGAAACGGCTCACATCCAAGATATGTTGGCTCTCATTACTTACTGGTATATATGAAACAAATTCTCAAATAAAGTTACCAACACCGTAGGTACAAGTTACAAAAGTTTACAATCTTTCTAATTATTCAAATTTCCGAAATTTTGTCTCATTTCTTAACTTTTAAACGACTTAAATGTCTTTATAATACCCGCCTACATCAGATCATGTGGCTTCTTTACAAGGAGATAGCTTTATAAAACAAAAGTCAAATTAAATTCCCAAACCACGTACGTACCAAGTTATAAAAGCTACAATCTTGCTGCTTTATTAAAAAATTTCGAAAGAAATGGCATTATTTTTTAACTTTTAACGATCTAATATTGGTCATTGTTTTTAAACAGCCCACATCCATATACTGTCTCTCTTGCTTAGAAAAGGCTTTATAAAAAACAAATATAATAAATTCCCTAACCCCGTTGGTGCAAAGGAAAAAGAGTTAAAATAAAGTTGAAATTGAATTTTTTGAGAAAAAAAATCTCCGAAATATTTTAAATATTTTAGCGACCTAATTATCGGCAATAAAATAAAACGCCCACATCCAAGATAATTTGGGCTCTCTTATTCAGAGTTTTCAGAAAAAAATTCTTATAAAGCCAAAAACCCCGTAGGTATCAAGTGACAAGAATTACAATCATGTTCCTTTATTCATTTCCGAAATTTTTTCCCAATTCTTAACTTTTAAACGCCTTAAAATTATGTCTTTAAAATGAGCCGGCCTTACATTCAGAGATGTTGGCTCGTCTACATTGGAGATCGTTATAAAACAAAGTAAAATTAAATTTTCCAAACACGTAGTACCAAGTTATAAGAGCTACAATCTTGTGCTTTAATAAAATTTTCAAAAAAAATGCATTATTTTTAACTTTTAACGATCAATATGGGTCAATGTTTTAAAAGCGCATATCCAGATATGCTGTCTCTCTTGCTTAGGAAATGCCTTATAAAAAACAAATATAAAAATCCCAAACCCCGTAGGTGCCAAGGTAAAAGAGTTAAAATAAAGTCTTTAATCAAATTTTTCAAAAAAAAAAAAAATGCATTATTTTTAAAACATTTTCGCGACCCAATTATGGTCCATAAAAATTAAAACGGCCCACATCTAAAATATGTTAGCTTCTATTCAGTACTGCTTTATGAAATAAATTCTAATACTTTCCCAACCCCGTAGTATTATTTTTTTATTAGAAGATTACAATCTGTTCCTTTATTCAAATTTTTCCGAAATTTTTCTCAATTCTTAACTTGTTAAACGAACCTTAAATTGTCTTTAAAATAGGCCGGCCACATCCAGATAGGTTGCTTCTCTTACATGCGGAGATGGGCTTATAAAACAAATAGTAAATTAAATTCCCACCACGTACGTACCCAACTTATAAGAGCTACAATCTTTCTGCTTTAATAAAATTTTCCAAAGAAATGCATTATTTTTTAACTTTTTAACGATCTAATATTGGTCTATGTTTTTAAACGGCCCACATCCAGATATGCTATCTCTCTTGCTTAGGAAAAGCTTTATAAAAAATAAATAAAAATAAATTCCCAAACCCCGTAGGTGCAAAGTAAAAGAGTAAATAAAAAGCTTCTTTAATTCAAAACTTTTCCACAAAAAAACAACATTGTTTTTAAAACGTCTTTAGCGACCTATAAGTGCATAAAATGAAAGGGCTTCACACAAGATATGCTCTCTTATTTAGACGTGTTTTATGAAAGTAAAATCTAATAAGTTTAACCAAACACCGTAGGTACAAAGTTATACAAATACTATCAATCATTGTTCTATTTTCAAATTTTCCGGATTTTTCTTTCAATATTTCTTTAACTTTAAAACGCCTTTAAATTAAGGTTCTGAAAGTGGAGCGCCACCAGTCCAGAATGCTCCAGAGACTATAAAACCAAAGAAAAAATAAAGATTTCCAAACCACGTACGCTACCCAAAGTTATAAGAGCTTTACAATTCTTGCTGCTTTAATAAAAATTTCCGAAAGAATTGCATTATTTTTTAACTTTTTTAACGATTTAAATTGGTGCATGTTTTTTAACAGCCACATCCAGATTATGCTGTCTTCCTCTTTTGCCTTCAGGAAATTACTTATAAAAAACAAAAGATATATCTAAATTTCCCAAACCCCGGTATATTGCAAGGTAAAGAGTTAAAATAAGCTCTTTAATCAAAATATTTTCAAAAAAAAAAAAAACTCCCATTATTTTTAAAACATTTTTCGCGACCTAATTATGCGTCCATAATTAACACGGCCCCACATCCAAGATATGTTAACACATTCTTACTCAGGACTTACATTTATGAAATAAAATTCAAATAAATTCCAAACCCCGTAGGTATTAAACGTTTAGGTAAGAACCTTTACAATCTTTTTCCTTTCATATTCAAATAATGTGGTGTGGCGCGGAGAGTGGGGTGTACTTCAATTCTTAACTTTTAACGACTTAAATTTCTGTCTTTAAAATGATCCGGCCTACATTCCAGAATGGTTGCACTCTTACATGGCAGAGATGGCTTTATAAACAAAAGAAATGAAATTTCCAAACCACGTGACGGTAACCAAGTTATAGACGCGCCTACAATCTTGCTCTAGCTTATAATAACTAAATTTCGAAGAATTGCATTATTTTTTAACTTTATAACGATCTAATATTGGTCTTCAATGAGTTTTTAAAACAGCCCACATCTCTCTCTCTCTCTGACTCAGCGAAATACTTATAAAAAAACGAATATTAAATAAATTTCCAGCATATATAGGTAAAGAGTTAAAAATAAAGGCTTCTTTTAATCAAATTTTCAAAAAAAAAACCATTATTTTTTAAAAACTATTTTCGCCGACCTATTATGGTCCATAAAAATAAAAAACTGGCCCACAGTCAAGATATGGTTAGCTTTCTTATTCAGCCACTTGCTTTATGAAATAAAATTTCTAAATAAATTCCCAAACCCCGTACGTATTAAGTTAGAGAATTACAATTTTGTTCCTTTATTCAAATTTTCCGAATTTTTTTCTCAATTCTTAAAACTTTTAAACGACTTTAAATTGATTCTTTAAAATGAGCGGCCTACATCACAGTAGTGGCCCTCTACATGGGCGAGCATGCTTTATAAAACAAAAGTAAAATTAAATTCCCAAACCACGTACGTACCAAGTTATAAGAGCTACAATCTTTCTGCTTTAATAAAATTTTCCGAAAGAAATGCATTATTTTTTAATTTTTAACGATCTAAATATTGGTCTATGTTTTTAAACGGCCCAAATTCCAGATTGCGTCTTTCTATGATAAATGTGTTATAAAATACAAATATAAAATAAATCCCAAACCCGTAGGTTGCCCCAAAGTAAAAAGAGTAAAAATAAAGCTCTTTAATTCAAATTTTCCAAAAAAACAACGTACATGATTTTAAAACATTTTACCCAAGTAAGGTTGCATAAATAAAAACGGCTTCAAAATCAAGATATGTTGGCTCTCTTTATTTAGGACTGTTTATATGCGAATTAAAATTCTAAATAAGTTACCAAACACCGTAGGTACAAAGTTACAAAAGTTACAATCTTGTTCTATTATTCAAATTTTCCGAAATTTTTTCTCAATTCTTAACTTTTAAACGACTTAAATTATGTCTTTAAAATGAGCCGGCCTACATCCAGATATGTTGGCTCTCTTACAAGTGAGATGCTTTATAAAACAAAAGTAAAATTAAATTCCCAAACCACGTACGTACCAAGTTATAAGTATTGGTCAATGTTTTTAAACAGCCCAAATCCACATATGCTGTCTCTCTTGCTTAGGAAATACTTTATAAAAATACAAATAAAATAAATTCCCAAACCCCGTAGGTGCAAAGGTAAAAGAGTTAAAATAAAGCTTCTTTAATCAAATTTTCCAAAAAAAAAAAAACTACATTATTTTTAAAACATTTTAGCGACCTAATTAAGGTGCATAAAATGAAACGGCTCACATCAAGATATGTTGGCTCTCTTATTTAGGACGTGTTATATGAAATAAAATTCTAAATAAGTTACCAAACACCGTAGGTACAAAGTTACAAAAGTTACAATCTTGTTCCTTTATTCAAATTTTACGAAATTTTTTCTCAATTCTTAACTTTTAAATGACTTAAATTATGTCTTTAAAATTAGCTGGCCTACATCCAGATATGTTGGCTCTCTTACATGGGAGATGCTTTATAAAACAAAAGTAAAATTAAATTTCCAAACCACGTACGTATTAAGTTATAAGATTCCAATGCTGCTTAATAAAAATTTTCGAAAGAATTGCATTATTTTTTAACTTTTTAACGATCTAATATTGGTCAATGTTTTTAAACAGCCCACATCCAGATATGCTGTCTCTCTTGCTTAGGAAATACTTTATAAAAAACAAATATAAATAAATTCCCAAACCCCGTAGGTGCCAAGGTAAAAGAGTTAAAATAAAGCTTCTTTAATCAAATTTTTCAAAAAAAAAAAAAACTGCATTATTTTTAAACATTTTTTCGCGACCTAACTATAAGGGTCATAAATAAAACGAAAGTAAAATTAGATTTCTTAGTCAAGACTTGCTTTATGAAATAAAATTCTAAATAAATTCCCAAACCCGTAGGTATTAAGTTAGAGGAATTACAATCTTGTTCCTTTATTCAAATTTTCCGAATTTTTTCTCAATTCTTAACTTTTAAACGACTTAAATTGTCTTTAAAATGAGCCGGCCTACATCCAGATATGTTGGCTCTCTTACATGGGAGATGCTTTATAAAACAAAAGTAAAATTAAATTTCCAAACCACGTACGTACCAAGTTATAAGAGCTACAATCTTGCTGCTTTAATAAAATTTTTCGAAAGAATTGCATTATTTTTTAACTTTTTAACGATCTAATATTGGTCAAGTGTTTTTAAACAGCCCACATCCAGATATGCTGTCTCTCTTGCATAGCAAATGCTTTATAAAAAAACAAATATGAATAAATTCCAAACCCCGTAGGTGCAAAGGTAAAAGAGTTAAAATAAAGCTTCTTTAATCAAATTTTAAAAAAAAAAAAACTCCATTATTTTTAAAACATTTTCGCGACCTAATTATGGTCCATAAAATAAAACGGCCCACATCAAGATATGTTAGCTTTCTTATTCAGGACTTGCTTTATGAAATAAAATTCTAAATAAATTCCCAAACCCCGTAGGTATTAAGTTAGAAGATTTACAATCTTGTCCTTTATTCAAATTTTCCGAATTTTTTTTCTCAATTCTGTAGACTTCTAAAACGACTTAAAAGTTGCTCTTTACAATGAGCCGGCCACATCCAAGATATGTTGCGCTCTCTTCACATGGGAGCATGCTTATAAAACAAAAGGTAAAAATTAAATTTTCCAAACCACGTACGTACCAAGTTATAAGAGCTACAATCTTTCTGCTTTAATAAAATTTTCCGAAAGAAATGCATTATTTTTTAACTTTTTAACGATCTAATATTGGTCTATGTTTTTAAACGGCCAACATCCAGATATGCTGTCTTTCTTGCTTAGGAAATGTTATAAAATACAAATATCAAATAAATTCCAAACCCCGTCAGGTTGCAAAGGTAAAGAGTTAAAATTAAAGCTTTCTTAATCAAAATTTCAAAAAAAAACTACATTATTTTTAAAAACATTTTAGCGACCTAATTAAGGTGCATAAAATGAAACGGCCCAATAAAGATATGTTGGCTCTCTTATTTGACGTGTTATATGAAATAAAATTCTAAATAAGTTACCAAACACCGTAGGTACAAAGTTACAAAAGTTAACAATCTTGTTCTATTATTCAAATTTCCGAAATTTCTCTCAATTCTTAACTTTTTAAACGACTTAAATTATGTCTTTAAAGTGAGCCGGCCTACATCCAGATATGTTAGCTCTCTTACATGGGAGTGCTTTATAAAACAAAAGTAAAATTAAATTCCCAAACCACGTTACCTACCAAGCTTTATAAGACGCTACAAATCTTCATGACTTTAATAAAAAATTCGAAAAGAAATTGCCATTATTTTAACTTTTTTAACGATCTAATATGGTTATGTTTTTCAAACGGCCCACATCCAAGAATAGCTGTCTCTCTTGCCCTTAGCGAAATGTTTATAAAATCAAAATAATAAATAAATTTCAAACCCCGTTGGTGCATAGGTAAAAGAGTTAAAATAAAGCCTCTCTTTAATTAAATTTTTCAAAAAAAACTGCATTATTTTTAAAACATTTTTAGCGACCTAATTATGGTCCATAAAATAAACGGCCCACATTTCAAGAAGTTGCTCTCTTATTCAGGACTTGCTTTATGAAAAAATTCTAAATAAATTCCCAAACCCCGTAGTATGAGTTACAAGAATTACAAATCATGTTCCTTATTCAAAGTGTGTCGATTAATTACTATTCTATAACTTTTCAACGCCTTAAATTATGTCTTAAAATGCAGCCGCCTTCACATTCAGCATATGTTGGCTCTTCTTACAATGGAAGATGCTTTATTAAAACAAAAGTAACAAATTAAATTTCCAAACAAACGTACAAGTTTATAGAGTCTACAATCTTGCTGCTTTAATAAAAATTTTCGAAAGAATT
>JABUQX010072006.1:0-17500 GCA_015478945.1 Trachelipus rathkii | reverse complement strand
TATATATATATATATATATATATATATATATATATATATATATATATATATATATATATATATATATATTCTTTTTATATATATATATATATATATATATATATATATATATATATATTATTTTTTTTATATCTATAATATATATATATATATATATATATATATATATATATATATATATATATATATATATATATATATATATATATTTATATATATATATATATATATATATATATATATATATATATATATTTATATATATATATATATATATATATATATATATTATATGTATATTCCTATTTATATATATATATATATATATATATATATATATATATATATATATATATATATATATATATATATATATATATATATATATATATATATATACTGTGTATTTTAGTTATTACCACTGAACCCATATGCCCCATAAATGTGGGGTTCTTACACTTACCGTAGTAAGTACTATAGCTGATGGCAGGCGTGTTCTTGTTATCCCAAGCAAGTGGAAATATTGCACTGATTATTATGATTGTAAGCAACCTTTGCCTCGACTGAATCTAATTGAGATGTTCCAACTACCAATGGGCATGGTTTAAACTTCTGGCAGACGCACCTTCTGTGCTTGAGGCAGTGTCGCTGGAGATCCCACGACCAAACAAAAAATCGTTACAGTTTCAAATTAGCTAGCAAGTGGCCTCAAAGAGTCATTAAGTTCTCCTCGTGGGTAAACTTGAAATCAGATAACGTCCTACAAAGACGGAATGATTTATAGTGGGCTAATAAAACTGTCTCAGAACAATTCGTCACATCCTCCAGATGTCTAAATTGGAGCCATACCCCAGGAAAGCTTGGTTTGGGGCTGCATGGTCATGACCTCAAGAGAAGATTGATTATTAGTGACAGAGAACGAAAAGAAAACCAAAGAGAATCCCAAAACTACCAAAAGTCTTGGCTATGGGACTTTGGTCTGCACGAGGCTTTTCGAAATTCATATCCGGAGGAGGAGTCTCCCTAGGTGTTAATTGGTTTTCTCTAAAAGAAAGGGGTTGTCCATGATTCATAGGGAAAGAAGTTGATTGGCGGACCCCAAAGAAGGGTATGCCCCATTTCAAGATGCCGACCATGTTGTGGGGTGGGGTGGGATTTGAATACTCAAAAAAATTTTGTCTTAGAAAATGCGGACAGTCTTGTTCGACATCTAGTAGGAGACTGTGTTTGAATTTTCCTTTTCTGGAATTTCGTGTTTTTCATTTTTTTTGTCCTTTTTTCGTTTTTATAGTTTATCAGGAAGCGAATTATTTATTAATTAAAAAAGTGATCTTGACTATGTGATTACATTAATTTTTGACAACGAATATAGAAAAATGAATTTGTGTAACATTTGGTAGACTTGCGAACATTTTTTTTTGTGTACATGTACCTTGATACGTAAGTGATCCGAGTCCAAGTCTGACTTGTGGCCTTTTGCGGCTGTTAAGGTACCAATGAGGTTTGTATACAGTAAAGGTGCTGTTATGAGGAATTCAAAATATGAAGACCATCTTTACGCCATGACGCACTTTACGAATTTAAAATATCATGGACTTTGTACATTTGTCTCTTACCAAATGTTTATTCATCATCACTATCCCTGGATTGGCTGCATTGAGCCAATTAGCTCTTCATAATGACATCATTTATTATATTATGACGCATAGGGTGGGAAAGAAATCAGTTGTGATATAACCTTTGGTTAGTGAACAGTTATAGAATATAGTGCGAATATTATAATGTTCAATAAACAATGAACTTATTTTCACAAAATGTGTGTTCAAATGCAACTTAGAGCAGTAAAGCAATAGCGCATGGTCTGCGGGTAGGGGGCTGGTGTGGGTGTTTGCGCTATTTCTTTATTGATTTTCTGCCTTAAGGTCAATAAAGAACATGTTAATAAAAAAAAATAATTTATAGTGAAAATATAAAGTGTATAAAAAACCTTTTAATAAAGAAACAGATTTTCTATAAATAAATAAAAATGTTTCAGTTTAAAATAAAATGTTGTACTCAACGTTTAGAAAACAGTTATCTGAAAAGAAATTAAAATATAAATGGAGTAAAGACTTTAATTTAGTGTATGGGCTAAGCGTAGAATAATGTAACAACTAGAATATTTACGCGTTCTCGCTCCAATATTCAGCCTGCGGGTGCACGCGTCGGTTTCGTGCCAGGTCGCGCCTGTTCGCACCTGCGGGCGCATACTCAGGCGTTCGACCTTCACGCAACCCATTAAACAAAAATAGGACTGACTATAGTGACTAATGCTACTGCAGAATCTACTACCACTGCTACCACTGTTAGACGATTATGAATAACGTACTCGATCTCAAAAACCTTCCTTGCATAGGGTTTGATGTAACATACATCACGCAAATCGAAAGCAAGTTTTTGATTCACGCCCCGCATTGCTCTGGCTAACCTCCCACTCAAGCTACATTCTGTCTCCACTCAGGAGTCGGACCCGACTATTTCTCGGACGCCGACTCATTTATCTACAATGTGCTCTGTACCTTATTTCTTCTGTTTATCTTCTGAGAACCCCACCCATTGGTCTCTCAGACACTCATAAGAGTTCTGAAACCCATGAAATCACGTTCGGGTTCATAAACATAGGGAAAGATACCTTACTCGGTCTATTACAAGTTTGTATACAAATTTTAATTCTGGCTCCAACACCGGTGCAGGAGCTTCCGTGATCTCACTCAAGAGTCAGCTCAGAAATCTAATTCTTAACCGAATCATGTCTTTCAGCTATTTTTCTACTCTGCTCCTGCCATATCTTAGTTAAAGGGCTCAACACGACCACTTGCAAGGGTCGTAGTGGCCTGAAAACGCAACTCCTCAAGGGTGACCCTGCCAGCTATATGTGCTACAGGTTTGAAAGCTATCCAAATATTATTCCTCATTCAAATAGGAGAGTCAGCTATATATATATACATATAATTATATTAATATATATAATATATATATATATATCTTTATTAATATATATATATTACAATTATATATATATATATATTATATATATTATATTATATATATAATCAAGTGCTCAGGCTTCTCTCCCAAGAGCTGAGGGGTAAAGGTCGAAATGCATCGAAAACAGGAAAGAAATAGAAGAATATGATCGCAAGTAGAGAAAGAATGTCCCAGCTTATCGCCCTTTCACTTTTCGTGATAACGTCAAGGATTCGGTGGCGTACGGACCTGCACTCTGGCCATCTAGTCAATGTATGGGTTCATCTTGGCCCAGTGGGGTACATACCATACTCCCCCCAAAACCTGCCATTACTCTATTTGTATTCTTCTCACTACCTCTGGCAAACTTTATTTCCTCTCCTCGGCTTTCTTAGACTCAATCTCACTTTTTCTCGCTTCCTGCTTACCGACCCCGGAATCCCACTATAAATCTGCTTAACCAACCGAACTATCATCATTTCATTTCAACATATTAAAACTTCCAGCGTACTTTATTTGAATGTACTCGATCATTACCTATTTCTTCAACACACAATTCTAAGTACATTCATTCTCATTTTTATCATATTCTTTCTCCACACCCTAACTACCGCCTTAAGATTATATATTTTATATATATAATATACTATATATATATATATATATATATATATATACTATTATTATATATATAATTAATATATCCACGGGATCAGGGAGCTTCCATCACCTACATGTAGGGCCTTGGTTTATTGTAGTGGTTGCTGTGGCTTAAATTTGACTGGACATGCTGGAGACTGGGAGAGCGCTCTGGTAACCCAATTGGGGTGGGGACTATTACATGTCCGGGAAGAGATATCAAAATACAGTCCAGAGAAAAAGAAGCCGCGACATGGCTAGCCAGCGGCGTGGAGTTGTTGTGGTCAGAGCCGCTTGTGATGCCTCGGAACAGTGACGGTTTTTGGTTGTTGAGACCAGGCATGGAATGGATACGAACGTCGACTACAACAAGATAAGTCCGTAATAGGAACCTTTAATTCTAGTACAGATGGAGGAAAGGAGGAGGAGGTTGTGGGTATGATGAAGGAGAAGCGACACTGGATGTTCTGTGTCTGCGAGACGAGGATGAGGGTGAAGGAGGAAGAGAATTACGTGATGATTACCAGCTGCATATAGCAATGGGGAGAATGAGGAAGGAAAGTATGGGGGTGGCATTGTTCCTGACCCGGATTTGGCAGACAGAGTGGAGGACATTAGTTTTCAAAAATGAAAGAATTATTGCTATAGCACTGAGGCTGAAAAGGAAACGTGTGGGCATAATACAGGTTTATGCACCATACCAAGGAAGACCACAGGAAGAAAAGAATGTTTTTTATGAACAGTTGCAAAATGTGTATGACGGAATGAATACTGAAGTGAAAATTGTAGGGGACTTGAATGCGCACATAGGAAGGGAGAGAATAGGTACCGAGATAGCAGTGGGGGCGTTTGGAATAGGAGAAAGAAACTCGGAGGGGGAGAGGTTGTTGGATTTTGCGGTAAGCAATAGGTTGGCAGTGATGAATACAAACTTTGCGCATAGGGACTCGCACATAAATGGAGACGCTGGTACAAGGTGGAAATAGTATTGTTGAGGATTACAGACAGATAAGTCGATGATTGACTTAACTAACTAACAACAGGAAGGTGGTAAGAGACGTGAAAAAGTATACGGATCATTGTGGTCGCTTTGATTCGGACATGGTTTGGATGGTGGGGAATATTTGAATCTCAAACGTCCGTACCACGAAGATGGTAAAAGAGAGAGGATTTAGCAGTGGAGAGATTAAAGGAGGATGAGTGAAAAGGGTTTTGTAGAAAAAGTCCGTGATATTATACCAGAAGAGGAAGAAGAGAATGTTGTAGGTGTAGAAGGAGAGTGGGAGTTTTTAATAGAAAAAATGAAATGTGCGAGAGATAGCTGTGGGGTAAAAAGAACGGGTCCAGAAGAAAGACTGCGTGTGGACAGATGAAGTTGCCACGTGCAGTAAAGGAAAAAAATAAAAGGTTTAGAGCGTGGATGAAAAGAAGATCCCTGAGACAAGAGCGGAATATGTGGTAAATAGAAATGAGGCTGACTAAAAAGGAGAGCGGATGGAGCAAGCGTGGGAGAGGATCGGTTAACAACTGAGACAGAATATGGGTGGAATAAGAAATTACTATATACACATGAGAAAAACCTACGGGGACAGGAGTGAGGTTGCACACTCAATAAGGTAAGGCGGGTAGGTGAGAGTGGACCTGATGAGATAAAGAGACAGTGGGGGGAGTAATTTCAGAGTTGATATTAATCAGGAGGAAGGAGAAGAGAACATTCCGGAACGCAGAGAGGACAAAATCCGAATAACGTGGATTGAGGGTGCGATAACAATGGAAGAGTTGGAGATGGCAATGGGGAATATGAAAATGGGAAGTCAGGATGTGATGGGACTGCCGGTGGAGGATAATAGTAATGTGAGGAGGTATGCTGATGGATGTTTGAAATTTAATGGATTTATGGGGGTGGAGAGGTCCTGCGCGAGTGGGGCAGGGCGATAGATGCCCGGTGTTTCAAAAGGGAGATCAGGGGCTGACTGTTCATTATCAGGGGCTATAGTTGCTGGGCCGCATGCCATGAAGTTATATGAAAGGATATTGGGAGAAAAGGCTCGGATGGGAGTCGAAGACACGATGGAATGAAGCACAGTAATGGATTTCGCCTGGACGAGTAACCCGCGATCTGAATATTTTTCTCTGAGATGATGATAGAGAGAGGCTGGGAGTGGGATAAGGAAATGTATTGGCCTTTTGTGGATTTAGAGTAGAGGATTTGACAGTGTACCTAAGGGTAAGAATTTGGGGAGACTATCGAGGTGGTATACTCGCATAGAGCCAGTTGATGTAGAGTGATAAGTGGGATCTTTACAAGCCAGTAAGTGAAGTGCCGTGGACAGCGTGATGGTGATAGGACAAAAGTGGTTTGGAGTGAAGAGAACAGGTGGTTAGACAGGGAGGAGTGTTGTCACCATTGTGTTCATCCTTAAGATGGGATCAAGTGTATGCGAGAGATTGGTATTGAGGAGGAGGAGATTGTTGGTTGGCATTATGGCGGACGATATTTGTTGGTTGCAAGAGATAGTGGAGACGACACGAGAGGTGCTGATCAATGATTATGGGAGAGGTTGCTGGACAACTGGAGGGGATTGAACGGAATGAAAATAGACAGAACTAAGTGAAAGATAGATAGGGAGGGAGAATAACCTTAAGACTTAGGGTGGGAAAGAATAGATCGAGAATTTAAGTATTTGGAGTTACTCAATGTAACCAGAGCAATGGAAGAGAGAGGGGTGAAATGAGGAAAGAAAAATGAACTATCTAGAGAGTTGTCAGTTTATTCCTTGCTGAGAACAGGCATGTGACGAGACAGGTTTTAAAACAGTTATTGATACCACGATTCTTAGACTGGTACTTTTGTTTCGGTTGGAATCGTGGACACTTACAACATGAACAACGAGTAAGATCGTGGCGGCGGAGATGAGGGTGTTGAGGTTGATGGTGGGGAATAACCAGAAAGAGAGAAAAAGAAGAAGGAATACTGGGGAGACAAGAGAGAAAGTTTTGGGTCAAGGAGGTGAGGATCTGATCGAGAGACAACAACTGAGATAGTATGGACAATTAGAAGGATGGATGAAGAGATACCCTGCTAGATTTTATGCATGGCAGCCTGCAGGTAGAAGACTGGCGGGACGACCAAGGAAATGGAAGGATGGAGTGACGGCGGCTGTGGCGAAGAGGGGTGGACGCTGGATCAGGGGAGGAACATCAACGCTGTACGAAGAAGGTTCCCTGTGAAGAGATCATTGCAAACGACAGGGACCATGGACCCAGTAACACGGTGTGCTTAGGGAGAGAAAGTATATATATATATATATATATATATATATATATATATATATATATATATAACTATAATATATATATATATATATATATATATATATATATATATATTACAATATATATATATATATATATATATATATATATATACCTGTATATATATATATATATATATATATAATAATATAATATATATATATAAATATATATATGTAACATATAACTATATATATATATATATATATATATATATATATATATAACATATATATACTCATACCATATATATGTATATGCTGCTATATATATATATATTCTTTCATATCTCCTCTTTATATCATACTACTATATCATATATGTAATATGTATAATAATATGTATAATATGTATAATATAATATAAATGCTAATAATAATATAATAATAATAATAACCAATAATAATAATAATAATAATAACAATATATATAATATAATAATAATATAAGCAATTTAATAATACATAGCAATAATAATAATAATAATATGTAATGATGACAATAATATGTATTAATAATAATAATAATAATAATAATAATAACATAACCTTAATAATAATAATAAATATATATATATATATATATATATGTATTAATAATATACAATAATAATAATAACAATAATAATATAATATATATATAACATATGTAACAATAACCAATATATATATATATTGATAATAATATTAATAATCATAATAATATGAAGTAAATTATATATATATATATATATATATATATAATATATATATATATACACCACTATTTATATATATATATATATATATAATATATACTATATATATATATATATATATATATATATATATAACAACATATATATATATATATTATTAATATTATTACATATATTATTATTATTAGTGTGTGTCATCAGGTGTGTAAACCATTGCTACACGTCAAATACTTCCATCTTGAGAGTCTTTCACTCACAACGCAGTCCATTCATGAAAAGTGTGCGTATGAAGGCCAAATCTGGTACCTTTCAGGCCGTACTTTCAAACCGTTGTATCTCCTAATCCTAACATTTAAAGGTGTATATGCATAGAATCATTTTTGCTACATTTCATGTGGAGAGGGACTCCCTAATCCAAGTTTGTCAGTCTATTACATCACTTACATATATATATATATATATATATATATATATATATATATATAACCTTCTATATATATTAACATATAATAATATAATATATAATAATAACTTAACTTATATATATATAACTTTTAACATAAAATTAGGAATTTTAACATATATAAATATATATATATATATAGTATATAACCCACTATATATATATATAACTTTATATATATATAATATATATGTATATATATATATATATAAAATATATGTATGTAATAATATATGTAATAATATATGTAATAATAATAATATATATATATGTATATAATAATATATATAATATGTAATAATATATATATATATATATACTAATATATATAATTTATATGTAATGTGTATATGTAATATATATATATATAGTAACTTTAAATATATCTAATATATATAACTCTATATATAATAATATATATATAGTAACCAATATATATATAATAACATATATATAATAATATGTATATATATATATAATATAATAATATAAATATATAATATATATATATAATAACAACAATAATAATAATAATAATAATAATAATATATGTAATAATAATATAATAATAATAATAATAATATATATAATAATAATATGTATATGTATTAACATAACAATAATAATAATAGTATGTATTATGTATTAGCCCAATAACATGTAATATGTAGCATCAATAATATGTATAATAATACATGTAACATAATATAACTTTAACAATGTAATACCAACTTAATGTATGGCATAATAATAATAATAATATGTAATAATAATAATGTATGTATGATTAATAATAATAGCAATATGTATGTATATGTAGCCAACCAGTATGTAATAATATATATGCTTCTTCTTATGCTCAACAACCAATAATATAATGTAACAATAATGTGATAATAATAGCCAATAATAGTAATATAATAATACCAACAATATCTTTAATTTATATAATAATAATAGTAATATAATTTTTAATAACAATAATAATCTAATATCAATAATAATATAATAAAATAATAATAATATAATATATAATAATATATAATAATAACTTAATATATAATAATATAATAACCAATATCAATAATATGTAATATTATAATATATTATGCACCAATAATATGAGTAATGTATGTATGTGTATGTCATATATATATGTATAATAATATATGTATGTATATATAATAATAATAATAATAATAATAATAATATATATATGTAATATTAATAATATATATGTATATATAATAATAATAATAATAATAATAATATCATATAATAATATAATAAATCAACAACAACAGCCAATAACTCTAATATATATATGCTCTAACAATAACCAATGTGTAATAACCAACTGTAATAATAACAACCAATAGCATGGCATAATATCGCTATGGCTCAACTCAATATCAACCCATGTGGCAATAACAACAACTTATCTTGTAATGTATATATAATGTATGTAATATGTATGTATACTCTGTGTGCAACATATATATATGTATAGCATATAACTTATAGCATATATATATATATATATATAACTCTCTTATATATATACCCCTGTATATGTATATTTATATATATATAAATATATATATATATATATATATATATATATATATATATATATATATAACTATATACTGATATATAAATAACAATATATATATATATATATATATATATATTTCTTTTTATCTACCTTTTTCCCCAAGATTGGGAGTAGGAGCGCTGCAGGCATCGGAAAAGAAAAGCAGTAGGAGGGTAGAGTATGACAAATGTCGAAAGAAAGCCCAGACTTTTACCGACCCCTCTGTACGTATTTAGTGAAACTCGTCCACAGACTGAAAATCCACCCTAAAGCTTCATGGGACCGCGACGGACCTCACTATGGTAAATCGTCAATGTAAGGGGTTCATCCCTTGGCCCGGATGGGCCAGGTGGGCCACAAAACCCCGCCATTCTCTCCTATCATGCACCTTTATTCTCGCTCTGCCAAACTCACATTTCTCTCCTTCGAACATTCGTTCACTGAAAACAATCACTTTCTAACGTTATCCCAGCCCATTTTTTGGGTTTCAAGCACTCTCCACACTATACTTCAACCTTATCCAGCGACCTATCATTCATCCTTTCACATGACCAAACCGTCAACGTAATTTCATTAATTCTCTCATTTACCCTTTCTTCACCACACAACTCTCTAATAAGTTCATTCCCTATTCAATTCTTCTTCTCACACCTAGCATGCTAAGATTGTCCATCTGAACACATTAAACTTTGGTCTATGCTTCACTTATTACAGACCATAGTCTCACTACCATACAATAACACGGGTAACAACATACCCTCATGTAAGACTCTAGTGCACTCAGAGTTAGTCCCTTTACATTCACCAACAATTTAATTGCACCAGCAACCTTCCTGCCATTCACAACTTTCCACCTACATACATCCAGCATCATCCGTTCCCTTCTCATCAACACATACCCTAAATATTTTAAACTCGGACACTTGGCAGCTGCTCACCATCTAGCGCAACTTCACACTTTGAGGACTGTCCTCACTCACAACCATAACCTTACTGCCATATCTGCGTTTGCTTTCGAAGCCCCTCCTTTTCCCCTTACCCCTGCCAAATCTCTGCCAGTCTCTCAACTCAAAGCTGAATTCGCCACACAGAACCAAAATCACATCCACGCCATAATAGATGGGGCACTAAACTCGCTCTTCATTCTCTATCATTCCAACACCTTCCCCTAGCTTCATCCCCTCAATTCTTTCTTAACCCATCCATATACAAATTAGATAACAGGAGACATAACAAAACCCTGTCTCACTCCGCTGTTAATCCTAAACTAATCACTTTCAACTGCATTTATTCTTACACGCTACTTATCGTACATACTTTTTTGATTCCATTCAGAAGCCTACCTGTACTAACCTGTCGCTAATACCACCTCACTTAAAGCTTCTGCGCCATGACTCATGTACGCCTGTTGTAAAATCCATAAACCTCTAATATAATTTGTTCTTCTTCTCTCATTTTTCTCAATCATTTGTTTCAATGTAAAGATTTGATCCACACATCCTATACCACTTCTAAACGCACCTTGTTCTTCACCAATCAGTCCCTCAGTCACTCGACGCTCTTTTTCGACCAAAATACCAGCATATACCTTCCCTACAACACTCAATAAACTTATTCCCCTATAATTTCTACAGTTCCCCTTTTCTCCCTTACCCTTATATAAAGGTACTATTACCGCTCTCCTCCAATCCCTTGGAACTATACCCTCCATAAACGCTTTATACACAACTTCCAAATCAATCAATCACCATCGCCTCGCTCTTGATCATTTCACTAGTAATTTCATCTATACCTGCAGATTTACCATTCTTCAACTTTCTCACTCTACCTCATTCCCAAAATACCTATTCCTTCTTGCATCTTCAAAACCACACACATTCACTAACACCTCATCATTGCTGTTAATATTGTGCAGATTTTCGAAGTGTTCTTTCCACGCTCCCCTCACATCCATTTCATTAGTTACAAAAGCACCATCCCTATTAATTATTCTAAGCAGATTCCCCTTATTCTCATTCTTAACCTTTCGCGCTTCCTTCCAGAAGAGCTTCCTATTCCCTTGTATGTCCCCATTCATCCTCCTTCCAAACTGTTCATTTACCTCTTGTTTTCTCCTACGTATGCACCTTTAGTATTTCTTTTTTCCTTTATAAAATTCAAGCATCTTTCTTTTGAAACTTCATCATTTGCTTTTAGTACATTCAACCACGCTTCTTTTTTACCTTTAAACGCTTTCATCACCTCTTCATTCCACAATTCGCTGTTAACATTCTTACTTCCTACTTTAGCACATCCACACACTTCCTTTGCACTACTAACAATTGCTTCCTTCATTTGCCCCCAGATTTGTTCAGTATCAACTCGTTCACATTCAACCGATTTGCTAGCGAGCGCTCACTTACATACTTATCCTTGTGTCTTGTTCACGCGCTTCTCACTAATTTTGCCTACTTCCTTTCGTATCACCTTCCTCTCCATCAAACCCCCACTACAATTTTACATAGAACAATATGATGATTCTTAATCCATTCTAAACAACTCATGATTTAACATCCAACACATACTTCAACATCTCCTTCTTTACCAACACAAAATCAATCATACTTTTCACTTCGATACCATCTCTACCTACACCAACTCTAGTATACTTATGGATACTCTTGTGTTTAAAGAAAGTATTACTTGCACACATACCTCTCTCTTCACAGAAATCAATCACCTTCTTACCATTCTCATTTTCTTCCCCGCCACCCCAAAAACCACCTGTTATCACCATCACTTATCACCCTATCAACCATTCCAGGTCCTAACACTATCAATCTGAAGCTCCTACTCACCCCACATCAGAACATCATTATCCCCCAAAATCGTACTCTCTTCAACGTTTTCCACTCAGATGGACCATACGTCACAACTTCACATACCTTGACCTTATCAAACTTAAATTTAACTTTTAACCATTAGAATTCTAGGACTCACACACACAAAGTCTACCATAGCTTTATACCACAGGTCACTCATCAAAATTGCAACTCCTTCTCTCCCTCTCTCATTCATTTCCACACCAGCACACACACATTTCACACCACACCACTTTTTTTCACCGTTTCTCCCTTTCATCTTTGTTTCAGTCACAGCAGACAAATCAAATTTGCCCTTCTAAATACATCCATCAATTCACTCCGCTTCTCCTCAAGATTTATTCCTCTGACATTCCATGTACCATACGATTCATACAATTTCGCCGAAAATTATAAGGCCGTTTACGGTGATCACGACCATCTCCGAGGCGTGCATCAGCATTCCTAGCAAGAGATAGGTGGTAGTGGGCAGCCAACCCAACTACCACCGTCCCTTAATCGACTTCTACGACACGCAGGACATTCGAACAGCAAGATTTTACTCCTCATCAGCGGGATTCGAACAGTAGGGATGTCTGCCAGGTGTTACTAGAAGAGGGTGTACTTTAAGTATATGTATATGATATATGGATAAAGGTGGTGTCTGTAAGATATTTGCCTGGAGGATGAGTGTGTAAAAGAATATGAACGCAGAGAAAAGACGCACCATTAAAAATAGGAGGTAATTTCTACACTTCAAGTATGCGTGTATTCTCCCTCTATAATATAAATAAATATATATATATATATATATATATATATATATCTATATAAATATATAAATAACTATGTCTTCTTCTTCTTTCTTTCTTATATATATATATATATATGCTCATAACTATATATATGTAGCCAACATGCCAGTAATATGTATGTAGCATAACAATATATGTATATATATATATATATATATGTTTATGTAATATAGATAATAATAATATATGTATATGTATATATATATATATATATATATTAATAACATAATATTTAATAGTAATAAATATATATGCTATGTATATGTATGTAATAATATATCTAGCCTAATATTCTAGCTGTAACAACCAACCAATAGTATGTAATATAGCCAATATAGCATGCTATGTAACAATATGGCAATAATATGACTATTATATATATAAATATGTATGTATTATGTAATAATAATAATAATAACTAACAATAATAATAATAATATGTAATAATAATAATATGTAAATAACAACAACAATAATAATATGAATAATAATAGCCAATATGTAATATATCTTCAATAATATTAAGCAGTAGTAGTAATGTAATATATGTGTAATAATAACAATATATAATGTAATATTAATATATGTAGCCAATATGGTATATCATATGTATGTATGAAATAGCTTAATATGTATAATAATAATATATATATAGCTGTCAGCACAATATAATATAATAATATGTAATAATATGTATTAATAAATTTTAATAATAATATATCAATATAACAACCAGCTTAATAATATGTATGGCAACAACGCTACGCTGTACGCTGTAATAATAATAACCTTAATAATAACCAATAATAATAGCCAATAATATATCTAATATACATACTATATATATAGCTTAATAATAGCAGCCAATATATGAATATATAACAATTACTAAGCTTTATAACAATAACTTATATATATATATATATAACCTTAAATAAAATATAACAACATATATATATATATATATAACTATACCACTGCTATATATATATATATATATATATATATATATATATATATATATATATATATATATATATATATATATATATATATATATATATATATATATTATAACTTAAAAAAATATAACCAACTAAATTTGGAAAAGAAAGAGGTGAGTTTAAGTTGAAATTTATAAAAGAATTTAGATCGATTTTCGGAAGACGTACAAAACAAGGAAGAAGAAAGTCAGAAGTTGCCGAGAGTCAGTTAAGTTGAGAAAATGGAAATATTTGAAAACCCGATAAGGAAATCGGTAAGTAAGAAATAAATAAGTGTTTTGTTTTTTATAATAGAATTTTAAAGGATTGATGATATCACGTTGTTATTTGTGCATTTCTAGGGTTTTAATCCGGGACTTTTAACTTGAAGAGAGCTTTGTCGAAATCTGGAGTCGGAATTTATTTCGGATAAATGGCAAGGATCAACGGAGGTTACCTAGAAGACAGAGAAGAAAGGACAGAGTCCTTGGTGACCGAGAGTGTCGGGTCAATTATCGTCTCAGGTTCAACTATCCAGAAGTTTCGAGGATTGATTCCGGATCGAATGTACGATACAAGGAGTTGAAGCAGAGTCTCGTTTAGTTAAGTAGTTTGCAGGAACAAAATTGTAAGTTATATTATGTTGTTCGTAA
Source organism: Trachelipus rathkii (assembly GCA_015478945.1). Taxonomy (NCBI): domain Eukaryota; kingdom Metazoa; phylum Arthropoda; class Malacostraca; order Isopoda; family Trachelipodidae; genus Trachelipus; species Trachelipus rathkii. Next base: position 2,492 of record JABUQX010072006.1, on the reverse strand, counting down.
ATCTGACTCATATTTTAAAGAAGACATTTATTGATTAAAGTGCGAGTATTGAACAACGAATGGGAATATTCATAGTTTGCAAAAAGATTATAGTGTAAAGGTATTTTATTTTAGTATCGAGTTAGGTTATATCTAAGTGATTATTTTGTTATTGATTTACGAAGGTTTTATCAACAAGTACTTAATTATTATTGAAGTTTCAGGTGATATATATATTAGGTACGTTTTGAGTAAGTGAAAATGTTACGATTTCTAATATTAAAATTAATGTGTTTTAAAATTAAACGTGCAAATTTATTTTAGAAATGACTTATAAATTTATTTTAAAAAAAGATTGTGTATTTAAAATCCTTTCTCCATTTATATTACAAATTATGGGTAAATAACGATATATCGAGAAGTTGATAAATATTAAAAAAAAGAAAATATTTATATATAGTAAAGTTAGATTCATCCGCTAACAAATGGTGGTTCCGTAGCGTGTGGAATTTTACCCTTGCTTAAAAGATTTTTTTTTTATGCAATAATGGAGAGGGAGAGGAAAAATCCAAAAAATAGGTGAGGGGAAGTTAAACAGTGTGTGGTCTGCCGCTCACAGACACACTTTGGTGCAGATTGCCCACTTAAAGGGCATTGGGCTAAAAATAAAGGAAAAACGGAAGAAGGAGCGTGTGGTGGCAGTATGTACGAGGACAAAGAGAAATTGAAATTAGAAAAGGAGAAATTACTAAGAGGAATTCTCATACAGCAACAGGAGGACGATAAACGATATAGAGAATGGATAAAGGAGTAATATAACAAGAATAAACCATTGATAAAAGAAAAATTGGATTAGGATTAGGTATATAATGTCTTTTTTTATGTTTATTGATGCGTTGGGATTTTAATATTGGAATTTATATATATTTTGTTAGTATTTGTTTAAAATTATTTATTCACAATTCAAGTTTGTTGATTGGGAAAGGGTTAACCTTCTTTTTAAGTTTGTAGACACAAACTTGAGAAGGGAAGAAATATAGCAAGAATTATAAATAACCAAATTTGGAAAAGAAAGAGGTGAGCTTAAGCTGAAATTTATAAAAGAATTTAGATCGATTTTGGAAGACGTACAAAACAAGGAAGAAGAAAGTCAGAATTTGCCGAGAGTCAGCTAAGTTAGGAAAATGGAAATATTTGAAAACCCGATAAGAAAATCGGTAAGTAAGAAATAAATAAGTGTTTTGTTTTTTATAATAGAATTTTAAAGGATTGATGATATCACGTTGTTATTTGTGCATTTCTAGGGTTTTAATCCGGGACTGTTAACTTGAAGCGAGCTTTGTCGAAATCTGGAGTCGGGATTTGGTTCGGATAAATTGCAAGGATCAACGGAGGTTACCTAGAAGACAGAGAAGAAAGGACAGAGTCCTTGGTGACCGAGAGTGTCGGGTCAATTATCGTCTCAGGTTCAACTATCCAGAAGTTTCGAAGATTTTCCGGATCGATTACGATACTAAAACCCTCTTTTATATCCACATTTCTACTTCCCTCTTTGTCAGAGAGGAAATCAATAAAATATAGATAAACAATTCTTGGGTGGCTTTATTCTTCCCTTCATTAAATCTACTTCTTTCCCATATTTTTTCCCAATCTTTTTATGTTTTTCTAATTTTTATATCTTTCTTACAATTATTATTCCCTTTCCTATTAATAACTTTTCACACCTTCTAATTTCTTTTAAATCCTATTGTGAATTATCACATTTACTATACTTTTAATTCTTAACTCTATGCACATATATACTTCATTATTACCATTTTATATATTTTCCATTTTAATCCTTTATTACTAATATATTAAATTTACTACAAAAATAAACATCAATATATATATAAATTTAAGATATAGAATAAATATATTTTTAATTCATTGAATGAAATTTTAGTTTTTCCATTTAAAACTATGATGATTATCAAAAATTATTCTATTTGATAAGCCGACAGATAACTTATCTCTGAGTGAGTATATATTACATAATTAGACAGCATTTCCGATTTTTTAGATATCTAATAATTTTATTAATTTCTGCGTGTCTGTTTTGGTCAGTTTCACTAAAGAAACTAGTTATTACTACTTTTGATTAATATCTTAGCTATTCCCAGCCTGTCTGTACTGTCTGTCTCATGTCTAGTCTTAGTCTGTCTTGTACTGTGTTACTATATATAGTCTCTCTACTTTCATACTCTCTTACTCTCTCTCTATCTCTCTCTACTGTACTATATATGCCTCTCTCTCTCTTCTCTCTCTCTATCCTACTCTCTTCTCTCTACTCTCTCTTCTTGTTAGATTCTTCTCTTCTCTCTCTTCTTCTCTTACATCTCTCTCTTCTATTCTATCTTTTTATCTTACTCTCTCACTCTATCTCTCCTCTCTCTCTATACTCTACTCGAGTCTCTCTCTCTTCTCTCTCTCTCTATCAGTCTTACTAATCTTTTCCAGACAAAGATATTAGA
>JABUQX010072005.1:5000-7500 GCA_015478945.1 Trachelipus rathkii | reverse complement strand
TTTTTTTTTTTTTTTTTTTTTTTTTTTTTTTTTTTTTTTTTTTTTTTTTTTTTTTTTTTTTTTTTTTTTTTTTTTTTTTTTTTTTTGCGCATTTATGATTGTATGGAAGGTGTTGTTTTATTCTTACTATTTATTCATACTTTATTTAGGAGTTTGTGATACGATTATAAGAGTTGTTGGTAGTTTGTGGGTGTTTTGTTTCATACTTTTTTATTATGTTATGAATTGTTGGTGATTGGTTGTTTAGTATGTTGAGTTGTGTAGTGTCTAAAGTATGTTCGCCTTTTAAAATATTTTTTTTTTTTTATAATATTATATGTGTTAAAATGATTTATGCAGAAGGTTTCTATGAGTTTCCTTTTGTGTGGGTTTGAGATGTGTAATAGAGGCTGCATTGTGTTGGTGTTTATGTGGTGGTTATTATGTGATCTATGTATTACTAATGAAGAGTTTTGGTTATCAGTCGTTAAGTCATATGTGTGCTGATTTTTTCTTCTTGTAAAGTCTTTGTCTCACCAATGTAGGTTTTTAGAGCAATGGTTGTCACGTCAATGGTGGATATGCATTGGGCTGGTTGGGGATGTGGTTTTGGAGGATGGAAAAGTTTTTTTTAAGGATAGTGCCATTAGTGGTAGTTAGTGTTAATGTTTTTGGTATGTATTTTTGAAATTTTGTTGGAGTGTTTTGTTGGGAATAGGGAGGAAGAGGTGTTGTGGGATGTTTAGTTGGATTTTTGGGAGAAGGAGAGATTTGTAAAAAGTTGGGGTTTTAAAGAATTGAATTTCACAAACGTTATTTCTATCCATCAGCGAGAATTAAAATCGGAAAGATTAAGACGAGAAGCAATTACAAGAAAGTGGTAAAAGTGGGTAAGTAAATATATGAATTAAGAAAGGGTGAGTCATACGGAATACGAGTTAGATAGAGTTAGAGGTGCAGGTGAGAAGTCATTAATGAAATGGTAGGAATTAAATTGGAGATAAGACCAGGAACCCTGAGGAACGCACCACTTTAAACAGGGAAAACGAAGAAGAAGTCGCTCATCAACAACAGCCGATATTGAGAGATTTGAAAGAAAGCTAGATATAAGGAAGCAAAGAGAAGGAGGAAACCCAAAGGAGGGGAGCTTGGAGAGCAGTGAGTGGCTCGTGCCATACTCGGTCAAATGCTGTTGGATATGTCAAGGCGCCAGCCACCCAAATCTTCCTTCGTTAGTTCCTTAAGGAGCGGAAGAAAACCATAAATCGGCCTATGATAGGAATGTATATCGCCGTTAGACTCCGGTGCAACGAGGGCCGTACTGGCGATCGGACGTGAGTTTCCAAATGATCTAAGAAGTGAGTTGAAAAAGGGTTTCAGAAATCTTAGATAGAATACAAGTGAGAGCGAGAGGGCCATACAGAAAAGGTTATATCGGTTTCCTTTTTGCGGAATAGGTTGGACATGTGAGAGTTTCCAACACTGAGGGAGGGAAAGTGCTAGTTTTGAGACATAGAGAATATAGTTGAGCTAAGGGCCAAGAGATTTAGCCTTTTCAGTTGGAGAATTAGCAACACAATGATCAGATCGAAGAAGAGGGAGAAAGGCAGATTTACAGAAGTTCTAGAGATGAACAAGATTTGTTCTGTAGGAGAAAACCAAGGAGGTTAGCCGCACTTTCCTTTGATGAAGCCAGCTTTTCTCGTCGAAGGTTTATCCCTGCAACGATTTCTAGCTGAATGGAAATTAGCGAGTGATAGGAGAAATAGAATTTTTCCACACCGATAGGCAGTGTCTCTAGCCTGAATGTCCAGAGAATAAGCACGATCGAACCTTGGTTATGAGGAAAGAAAGATTTAGTTTTAGAAGAATGAATGAGGAACAGAAAAATTCATCTGAAGAGGAATGAACCTTCTGCATCCCTATCAACGATTACAGCTCCCTCCTTATCCTTTAAATCTTATACATCCATCATTAATCCTTATTGAGGTTGCCAATTTGTGATCATCTGCAAACTTGGAAACCTGACATTTAAGGTCCCTGGTCAAAATATTTTATACATGTATGAGAAACAGCCACGTGACCTAAGAAATCGTTACGCGACCACAAACATGTCTCCTCATTTACCCATTAATAAAATACTTTTCATTTTCATTGATTAACTATTATTATTATTATTATTTATATATATATATTATTATTATTATTATATTATTATTCATTATATAATTATTTATTATTATTATGTATTATATTATTATTATTATTATATTGTTTATTATATTATTATTATTATTTCATTATATATTATTATTATCTAATTATTATTTATTTTGTTATATATTATTATTATTATTATTATTATTATTATTATTTATTATTATATTATATTATTACTTATATTATTATTTATTATTTATATATTAATTATTATATTATATATATTATTATATTTTATTTATATTATATTATTGAGACTTAAGAAATCAAAAAATTTTTGATCGCTAAAAATAATTCGGGA
>JABUQX010072004.1:17500-26874 GCA_015478945.1 Trachelipus rathkii | reverse complement strand
CTGCCAGAAACCGTCTTCGTGAAGCTGAAGATACATCAAATTTGGAATCAGAGGGCGAATGCACCAGGCCCCACAAAAGAAAAATGAAATACGTACGCCGCCTTGGAGAACAATCTAGTAGTGAAGAAGATGAGATTCTTGCAGGAACCCAAATGAAAATTGCAATAAATTCCTATCCTCCTCGTCCTCCACCTACTCCTGATTCATCTTTTAAAGTGAGGGACATCAACACATCATTTATTCATAAATCGAATACACAAGGTATATTTATACCCAACTTGTAAAGTATATTAAAAGTGTGGTATTACAGACATATTGTCTCTCTCTAATATTGTTATACATAAATCTCTTAAGTGTGTATCCTATTGAAATTGCATATTATACACAATTAATAAATTGTATTTGTAATTAGTTGAACTTACTGCTCAAGATGTTCCTCAAACCAGCAGTTGCATATCTCATTCACCCATTCTTGAAACTCCTCAAAAAATGACTACAGTCTAAAATGCTCAGTAATAAAGAGAACATCACTTGCATTTCAGTCAAATCTCCAATCAAAGGTAATTTTTAATAATCATTACTTAGATATGTTAACTTATTTGGCTACCGAAATGCTCATTTTCAATTTTTTATTTTATTATGGCTTAAAATCCACTTTCAAATGATAAGATGTAGATTCAGTGGAGGCCTCCAGTAATTTTTTATACATTTTTAAAAATTGGTGATTTATTTTTTTTACAAAGAATTTGATAAATTATGTATTAATTCTTGTCACTTTTTATTATAACTTTCATAACTTAATTTGTTTCAGAATGCAATTGCGTCATCAAACGCACGAACATTTATCAAAAATCTGTGTCTGATGTTGTTCTAACAGAAATACTAACTGGCATAGAGAAACTCAATTCAAAATTGGACACTTTGTTGATTCAACTTCCAGATCAACAGATGCAAAAAAGTGAAGAATGTAATTTAATTTCTTCCATTCCGCTAGGGATAGACGATTTCATCAAACTCAATGAAAAATTGTCGAAAACTCTTCCTTTAAAAAAAAAACTGGTTATTATTTGTTTTCTTTATCTATATACTTAACATAATCTTACAACCTTTAATTATGTAATAAGTATATTATATATATTATATTAGATATTATATATATATTAAAATATATATATATGATACTAGAATGCGTTAAATACGTTAGCTATTTACTTAGTCACCGTACATAACTACTAGTCGAGACGTCAATTACTGTAGTCTAGCATGTAGATCACCTTGTTCACGCAGTACTTGATATCCGGCGGCGTGTCACCGCGTGCACTGCGATCATATCAAGTACGTATTTCGAAGTAACTCTATCAGCTCCGTACCCAGACGCTTGCTGTACGTTTTTGGTTAAAAATTTTAGACTATAAGTGTGCCGTGCTGTACGGGATAGAAGTTAGTAGGGGGAGGCACCATTGAAGCATCACAATGTCTTCATCTATAATACTATGTATTATATATAATATAATTAATTAATATATATATTAATCTTTGTAACTATAGCATACATTAACTTGTACTTAAAAACACTTTTTTTATTAGTAATTTGTACTTGCGTTTCTAAAACCAGTACTTGTACCTTTGTAACTTGAGGCCTTTGTATTGGTACTTGTGCTTGCGTACTTGCAAGTACTTTTGGCATTTAAACCTACCTTATTTTTATCTTCTTTACATTCCTAACTTATTTCATATTATATTCTTAAGTTATAGTCGCTACTCTCAAATCAAATTGTTATTTTTATGATGTTCAAAGTATTCATTATTTATATTATCTCTGGCTCGCTGTTGAGCTTGATTTTATCTGCCTCAATATATAACTATGTACATAATATACTTGGATAATACCTACAGTTGCCAACTCTAATAAATATATACTTAATGCTCAACGCTCTGTTCAGTTGTGTTGTCTGCAACTATCTAGATTATATATATTATATATAATAATATTATATATAATATAAATATTTAGTATATAAAAATATATATATATATATATATATTATATATAGATTATTATGTATTATATATATTAAACTTGTGTATAGTAAAAACTTTTTATTTTACAATTACTATGCACTTACTAATACATTTGAAATTTTAGAAAAGAAAAATAAAAAATTTTCGTTTTATTTTTTTTTTTAAAATCAAACAAATTTTCACTCGTTTTATTAAAAAAATTAATACTTATATATGCACCGTGCACGATTTGAAAGAGATAATATTGAGCTTCATTTTCATCAGAACCTCTCAGTATATTAGTTATTTTTCAAAGTGCTGTAAAATACAAACAAATATAAAATCTTGTTAAACGTTCCGTATGTGGCACTGTGACAGGCAGCGGAGGATACAGCATTACTTTGACAGTTTTCAACAATTTTCTGCTGCCTTCAGCCACCATAATGCATTTATTCCCTCCTTTTTTTGTCGGCTGCCTACTCTGTCTGCAGGATTCATTATGGCGGGGATTTTCATCGCGCCAAATTCGAATGTTCGAACCCGTCCTTGGCCGTTGGTCTTCATCTCTTTAGATTGAGCGCTCTGGAGAGTGGTACCTGTCTGTTTGCGTTTGTCATACAAATCTCACCCATGGATTTCTTATGTCGCGGGGGTTCCCCGACCTGCCCCATTTTGGTCCTCCAGTTGTCCTCTCACTGTCGTTCATCTCTTTTGTGGATTGTGTTGCCATCTCGACCCTTCGATAGCTAAGTTCTTTCCCTGACGTCAACTATACCTCTTACCAGCAACATCTTTCCATCATCTCATTTTTGTGAGTGATTCGTATTTTTAACTTCCTCTTGGAAACCTAACTCTTGTATAAGATCAACCATCCAGCCTTGATCCTCTTTCTTTCGTAGGTTTCCCTAGTCGTATAGTTTCTGTAACACGGTTCTAGCCGCATGCTTGTGTGACTGTGGATATCCCTATACATCTCACTTCAAAAAAAAAAAAAGGAAAAAAAAAAATATTAATATTAATATTATATTATTATTATATTATTATTATTATTATTATTATTTATTATTATATTATTATTCATTAATTATTATTATTATTATTGTATAATTTATTATTATTTATTATTTCTTTATTCCAGGATGAAAAACTGATGACTTTGGAGTAAGATGAATTCAAAAGGTCTTCATTGCAATATTCTAAAAACGTTGGTAGAATGATGTCTGCAGAGAGTATCGTTTAAACAGAAAAGTATCAAAAACGAATGTAAAAACATTCATCCGAAAAACTGAATTTACCATATTAATTTTAGAAAGTATTTCTAATTTCTTTAACGTGAATCTAGAAAGGTATCGAAAATGCTACACAGACATCCCTTAATAAAGCATAGTGTATTTACTTTTTATTTCAGTCTGATTTACGAACGCGTATATGTTTTGTTTTTTTTAAATTAATTTTTCAATTTATAAATCTGCAGAAAAGTCCTTAATATTCCTTTGTTCTTGAAAATGCCCATAAGTATTATCTAAATTAAGTGTTTGCATTAACCATGGTTTTCCATGCATTAGTTGTTTTTACTAAAAAGCCTCTTCACTCTATCATTTTGTATTTTCTTTAATTACTAGTGCAGCAGCATCCTTTGCTTGTCAGTTTTGTGTTTGTGTTACTTAAATTTTCCCGAAAACAACGTTCATTTTTCTTACCGATGTTGTACATTTTCAGATATTTTTGCGTTCAAACTTTCCATACGACAAAAGAACAGAAGGAAGGAGGGCCTGTTATAGACTGGCTCTTATGCATGCTAAGTTTTCGAAAAGACCGATAGGTGAAGGTAGTGTGGAAGTTGGTCGTTAAGAATTGACCTATAGGTTTTCATGATATAACTGTACTTATTTATGCTATGTAAACACTCTTTTTTGTAAAATTTTAATGTTTTTGATGGTGTTATTGTATGTTTATATTTTGCATTAATTTTCTCGACCCAATGTCCAGTTGACGCTTAAAAATAAAATTATCAGTACGTCGAGAAGTTATTCATTTTAATGTATAGTTAACTTGGACTTTAAATATTCGATAAGCTTAATGGATCAGACAATTCTAAAAACTAGTTAAAACTTTGACTACTATTGTGAACCACTCACTATCTCGTTTTTTTTTTCACATGTTTTTTCAATCAGACCATTGACGAATAATTGGCTGTCAGCGCACGGCTTCGGCTAAAATTATAGTTTTTAATATTTAGTATATAATATATATTATATATATGATATAATATTATAATATATACATAATATATATGTACTATAATATTAATTTATAATATATATATTATATATAAATATATAATATATATATTATATATCAGGAATGCACCGGAGTCATTTGGATGGAGAATGTAAGAGTGGAGGATGCCCACCTATTATTATGCGGGATGATATGTGATTTCGTGTGGCCGAATCTTGAAAGAAGATTTGAGAGAGGATTAGTAGAGATATTTGACAGGGTGTGTAAAAAAGGAGGCTTGAAGTATAAACGTGGATAAGAGTAAGGTTCTATGGTTGCTGAGTGAGGACAATCATCAGCTTTGGTGGATTGTTTAGATGTTCGAGCAGCTTAGGAACAAGTGATCTGAGTTTAAATAATTTTAGGGTATAATGTTGGATGACGAAGGGACGATCATGACATGCAAGAGATTAGTAGAGGAACAGTTGTAATATGGCAGGCGAAGGTGGCTGTTGGAATTAAATTCGATTGATTGAATGTAAAGGGACTTAGGTCTGAGTGTGCTAGTTGGTCATAAATGAGGGTATGTTGTTACCTTGTGTTATTGTAAGAATGGTATGAGAGTATGGTCTTTGATTAAGATAGTAGAGAATCTAAAGATCCAATGTTGTCAGTAACTGGACAATTCTACGCGCAGTGTGCTAGTGTGAGAAGAATTGATAAATGAGGATTGAACGTATTAGAGGTTGTGTGAATGATGAAGAAGGGGTAAATAAGAGGATAAATGAAGTATGTTAGATGTTTGGTCAATTGTGGAAGGCCATGAATGATAGCAATTTGTTAGGGGATGATATAGTGGGAGGTGTGGAATCCGACCGGCTGGAGAGATCAAAGAAAAAGTGGATTGAGTCAGAAAAATAGTCTCTGAAAGAATTGAATGCGAATTTAGTTTTAAGCGAGAAGAAGCGTGATAACAGGATGAATGGCAGGGGGTGTGATGGTGGTCATGGTTGTGCCCACCTGTGCCAAGGGATAACACTTACATTGACTCATCTACATAGTGTAGGTCTCGTACTGGTCCCGATGAAGCTTTTAGGGTGGAATTTTCGACGCGACGAGTATCTCACTAAATGTACAAGGGAGGCGGTAAGCTGGGCTTTCTTTCGACATTTTCATTATTTTGTCATGCTTCATTTTTTCCAATGCAGGCTACGCACCTTACTCCCAAATCTGGGAAATAAAAAGAAGAGAGAGAGAATGTAAAAAACATTATATATATAAATGTTATATTATATATATTATATATATATATAATATATATAATATATTATATATATATATATATATATAATTATTATATAATAATATATATATACCTTATTATTCTAAGGCCGTTTTAAAATAAGGAATGAAAAATGAGGAATGAACGTAGTTGTGAGTTGTGTTTGGTGTGATGAAAGGGTAAATGAGAGAATTAAATTGAAGTACGGTAGATGTTTATTCATGTGGAAAGGTATGAATTGATTAGTCGTTTAGTTAGGAGGATTGATATAGTGTGTGAGGGTTGGAATCGACCGGCTGTTGAGAACCGAAAAAAAGTGGGATTGAGTCTGTAAGGAAGGTCTGGAGGAGATAATGGCTTTCAGATGGTGAGAAAGAAAGGTCGACTACTATTACATTTAACACAGTGTAACAACTTTCCCTCATGTCAAGACTCTAGCTGCATCAATCACTTTAAGTCCTTTTACATCCACAAGAAATTTAATAGCACAGCCACCTTACAACTTTTCTATCTTATTTACTCTGCATCATCGTTGACTTTCTTTATCCAATCCATATATCCTAATAGTAAACTCAGACAATTGAATTCCAGGCTGTCACAATCAAACAAATCTCACACCGAGGACTTCCTCATTCACAGCATATAGCACTGTACACAACTCTTATCTAACATTTTGCCTTTTCAAAACCCTTTTTTTACACACGTACTGCAAGAACCCTCTATCATCTCTCATAACTCTCTTCTAAGATTCATCACACAAAACCAAATCATTTCGCATTAATAAATAAGTAGGTTTTCCTCCAATAATGATCGATAATCCCCATTCCTTAACTCACGCTCACTGATTAGCATTCCAACAGACACTTTCAACAATCTTCTTTTCACCAAACAAATCTATCATTACTTTCACTTTCTATAACATCTCTGCCTTCACCAACTCTAGTATACTTTTATAATCTTGTGTTTAAAATCAATTACAGAAAATCAATTACCTTATACCTTCTATTTCTCCTAGAGTCACCCTCCAAAAAGCCACCTGTATATTACCATCTCTTTTTTTCATCTATCCAATAATACTATATAATATATATATATATATATATAATATATATTATATATCTATATATATATAGTATAATATAATATATAATATATATATATAATATAATATATATATCTTCTGTCTTACCTCCTTCTAATTTCCAAGAATGGGAAAGTAAGGTGCGTTACAGCATCGATAAGAAACAGCAAGAAGACATGGACCAAAAGTCTAAACGAAAGCCCTAGCCTTACCCGCCCATCTGTACCATCAATCAGTGTAGATACTCGTACATGAGAAAATCACCCTAAGGCGATTCAGGCGACAGCATGGACCCTCACCTATGGTAAATCGTCAATGTAAGGTTCATCCTTTGGCCCAGGTGGGGCCACACCCATGCCCCCATACAAAACCCCCGCCATTCACTCCTATTATGCACCTTATTTCTCGACCTCTCCAACCTTCCACATTTTCTTCTTTCAGACATTTTGTTTACCGACTCAATCCACTTTTCTTCGTCTCAGGACCGGTCGGTCCCAAACACTCCACTTATACAGTCCGCTTACAAACCGATACATCACTCTTCAATATGCACCAAACCACTCTCACATAGTCTTCATATTCTCTATCTTTACCCTTTCTTCACAACCACACCAACTCATAATACGTTCCATCTCTCATTTTATCAACATTTTCTCACACCTAGCCACCTTAAGATTGTCCAATCGTGAACACATTTGGAACTTTAGATCATATACTTCTTTATTCAGACCATAATACTCACTACTATACAATATCACGGGTAACAACATACCCTCATGTAATGCCCTAGAACTCCAAGATTAAGATGGTTTCGGATGATGGGAGGGCGCTTTGGCCTCCCTCTACGTTTAGGCTTAGTTAATAATTAAAATAATTGGCATTAAAAATATATAGAAAATCGTATGTGTTTATCAGAATTAATTACCCTCGTTTTTTTTTTAAATCATAACTATTCTCTAAATATATTAAAATTGAATACATTTGTTATTTTCCTATTTTTATTCACTTCTTCAATTTCATTTTTGTTTCATATTCAATATAGTTTCATTATTATACATATTTATTATGAACTAAACATCATTTATATAATTTATCATATTTAATGGCTTAGGTTGTTTATTATTAGTATTATAATAATTGATTCAATAAGTTTGAATACATGGGAAGAACGCTTCGACGCGTTCTCCCTCCACACTATATCATCGTGGAGTCCCCCTGGTGTAGTGTATTGATGTACGCTTTCTAACACCTTTGCATTTATCCAAAAATCTGGCCTCTTCCATTAGGTGGCACAATATTTAACCAGTTTTAAATATTGTAGGCGCGGCATTTATTGGGCATTCATTTGCCTACAGTAATTTTTACCATGTGTATTTTAGGATTGAGGCTTTCGTTTCCCATACACAAGTATAGGAAATTGCATATTTCAAAAGCCCCACCCCAATTCCTTAAAATCATTTGAAATGGAACATTTCTACATATAATATATATAATTATATAATAATACTATATATATAGTTAATATAAATATAATAATATATTATATATATATTATATAATAAATATTATATATATATAATAGTATATATATATATAATATTATATATACTATTCAGGAGAAAGGTAAAGAATTTCACATGGAGCTTGCGCTTTACCAAGATGCAAAACACAAAATGATTTAATATGGATATGCACGTATGTACATAGGAAGATTAATAATAATAATAACAACGAAAGTAAGTTTACTTTTATCTTAAAATCAATAATCTCACAATTTTAAATTAAATTGAATATTTACTTTAGCCTAAATTTATTTTATTGTTATACTATAAAATGTTCCTTTCCTCTTATTCTTGAAGGTGGTGTGGTCGCCGGTTATTTCTAGTTTCTATATATAATTTTTGTAGAATAGGCTATTGAAAAACCTCTAAATTAACATTGATACAATGAAAAAAAGTGGATAAAAAGAGAACTCTGGGAAAGGTAGTCAACTATAGATATTTTGTATTTTATGATGATGAAGATTTGGTCAAGAAATCTGCAAAAGAGGTGCTTCCCTTCCCGTAACCCATCCTGATATATTTTTTTTTAACATTATTGGGTACTCATAAAATGTTTAACCGTCAGTTGAATTGTGACAAACATTATGATTTCATATTTTTTTATTTCATATAATATATAAGCAATTAACACACCTGTTAATTTCATAAAGCACGTAAAAATTATATCTACACTATACCTCAAGTAACTATATATAATATTCATATAATATTATATATATATATAATATATATATATATAAGCAATAAAAAGACCAAAAGGTTCATTAAAGCAAGTTAAAATATACTAATTTTTTAACTTATCAACAAATATCATTGTCTTATATAAATAAGTTCTGTTGAAAATGACTAAAGTACAGCTAGACTCAATTCAATTTTTGCTAACTAAGTTTTTTGATTTTATATATTAAGAATGATTTTAAAATTTTTGGCTGATTCTCAAGTTAAATCATCACTCTCGACATAAACAAACAAGAAATGACGACCAAACTGATCGACGACTAGCTACCTTGGGGTACCTCGCCTAGGTCTTATAGAAAAAACTTCTTACAAAATACCGGTTTCGGTGTACTTCTCAGAAAAAAAACATTGTAATCCTTGCTTACATTGAAAACCAGACTAGAAAAAGAACCAATTTTTTTGCAATTCTGTGTAAGTATTTTAGTAATTTATTAAGAAATTGAAATTTTTAGGTATGGTGTGAATGTAGGCAGAGTTTGCTTGTAATTCA
>JABUQX010072004.1:0-12500 GCA_015478945.1 Trachelipus rathkii | reverse complement strand
TTGCAAGCTTTAGAAGGTTAGAAACTATAGGAAGGCAATGGCTAACTGTGTATCGTTTGGTAAAACCAAGTGTGATAAATATGTATAATATTTATATTGGGTTATATATCTTTTTTATTATTATATTATATATCTACTTAGGTACTAGGGTATTATAATATCATTACGTTTGGAGTATACTTATATGGAAAGTATTGGAGTTATATTATAGTTATCTTATGTTATATTGTTTATATATATATATATATGCTATATATATAGGATTTTTTATTACGGTGCGTATATAGAGTATATGTGAGATAGTATTACTTATATTATATTCATATATATATATCATTTCTTTCTTCCGGTACATTGGAGTAAATCTGGCTTAAGTGAACTGATATTTTGTTATATTTTATTATATAATTATGTGAGGCTTTTCTCTATCCTATCAGGTATATTTCATATACTTTTTATATCTATGTCACTTTCGATCTGATCACCTTACCTATTCATATTGCTATTTTCTTTATCCTAGTCATAGGTATCACTATATCATTATTTATATGTATTATGTATTTTATTATTATGGATTAGTGTTTTATATAGTTATTTGTACTTGACGATAGGGTATTTAGTATTTAGTAGTTATTATTTTTTCTATTAGGTATATAGCTTGATTTTTAGTATCTGTATGTACATGAAGCTGGGCGTTTGCGCCACGAGTTGCCACCTAAGCTGTAACCGCTCATATGTCATACTTACGATTCTCGTTCTGACGGCAGAAATGCGAAACTAGCTGGCACAGCTGTTCTACGCTACTTCTAGTGAGGAGCGCCTGAATTCTATGTCTAGAATTGCACCCTACATACTGGTGTGCTCGCCCTATGTTATAAGTATGGTGGAGTCGAGTTCGGTGCGCTCGTATTGTAACGAGTGCTTATGAATGTTACTACTTTATCGAGTTTTATAAAGTACTTTCCCATCCTCCTCCGTCCCCTTTTCTAGCATTCTCTAAATGCTACTACCATATCCCGTCCCACTTGCACGTTTGAAATAGTACCCGAGTTCTTTTTGGTGGTTTTAGTTATGTCCTTCTGAGAGGTATGGTGAGTCCAGATCTGGTGTGGTTTTGTTAATTCATGATTGCATGTCACTCCTAGTATTTTGAGTTATGTATTTTTAGATTATCGCTTCTATGCACCCCCTTGTTTTTATATTTGCAAGTTTACTGCAATTCTCTTTTATTTCTCGCGAGCCTGTCAGGTGCCGACGTTCGGGTCTAGGCTTATGTGTTCTTCTAGATGCGGTATGCGTAATCTACACATTCCTGAGTAATTACCGAATGTGGATCTGCGATCAGCCCGTTTAGTGGCATTTTGCCCGGTTTGCTTCGCGTGCTCGTGTAATATTATTTGGTCTTGTAAAGGTTATTCTAAGTTAAGGTATCTCTTCTATAAGCTGGCCGTTTCTTTGTTTGTGTTTTTGTGGTGGTCACCTTGTGGTTGTGAAGGTTTACGCTCATCTCGGCTCCGTGGGGTCCCCGCCATCGATATGCCTGTCGCCACGGTCCAATTTGGAGGGAGGGGGGTCTAGAGACTCAATTCTATTGGAAACAGCTTCACAACATATGTAATCTTCCCTCTTCGCGCGCCCCCGTCGCAATATAGGTCATAATGTACACATAGTCTTCATATTCCATCTAAACTCACACATATCCTTCAAAACTGTCCCAATATTTGAAACAATTTATTAAACCATTCTCACCCTCTCCCATTAGAACTTGTGGTCTTCCTAGAGAAGAAATTCGTCTGTCAGAAGAGCCCAAATGGACCTCGCCGGAGGAGAAGATCAGGTCACCACCCAAAAATCATGCAATTTAAATATAGAAGTTCAAACTAGGACGAATGTCACCTCCCAGACCTGCACCAGATGTATCAAATTCTCAAGATACTAATAGAGCACCTCCTATGTGGGTGCTCTGCTCTCGTACGACGCCTCCGCGCCGAGCTTCTCTGATTCGTTCTCTCCTCGGATCTGTGAACTTCCCGGTGAGCGGCAGCTTTCGGCTTCCTGGTAGGCGGAGTGTGGCCCCCAAGGTTAAGGTTGTTCCAGGGCAGAATTATGTTGATGTATGTTATGTATGTATATTATATATATATATATATATATATATTAATGATATATATATAATGATATATATATATATATAATATATAATATATATTATATATAATAATATTATATTATATATATATGTATGGGAATTTGTGACCCAGTCCCAGATAGCTGGGCTAATGAAGGAACCAATCAACCACACTTTTCCTAAACTTTCAAAACAAATCTCAGACGCGGTACCACTTTCGCTCGACCAGTCTGAAGTTAGTTCCAATGAATAGTGGAAATTTAAACTTGTATATAATATCTATATATATATATTCTATTTATATCATTATATATATATATTATATATATGTATATTATATAATTATATATATATATATATTATATTATTATATTATATTATATATATATATATATATATATATTATATAATATATATATATACACAGTGGACCTCGTGGTGGACCGGGTAAATGGTAAATTATATATATATTATATAATATTATTATATATATATATTCATAATATTTATTATATAATATCTTATATATATTATTATATATATATATATTATATTATTATTAATTATAATTATATATATATTATATATATATGAATATATATATAATATTATATATATATTATATATATATATATATATATAATACTTATATATATATATAATACAAGGAAATGAAGAAAAATGAATGACATTGCATGTATACTGCTTTGCAAGAACAAATGCCCATAAGAAGAACGGATTTTTTATCTACGAGAATTTTACTTTAGTTATAGCTATTTAATGGTTTTCTTTAATTTAAATTGGAATTTATTTTCAATATATTTTTTTGAAAATTTTCTTTTGATTTTCGTTTATACGTAAATCGCTTTGGTTGTTAAAATATAAATTGTTAATTATAATTAATCGCTGCGTTAACGAACATGTGTAACAACGTTGCTGAATAACGGAATGTCTGTGCAAAGTTGTTTAATATATATATACTTTCCAAGAGTTGACAAGATGAAAAAAACTCGTCAAGTCTTGGAAGTATTATGACAATAATATAACAAGTCTTTTCATAATCTACAATAACGGTATTAAACAATGAAGCATCAAAAAAAATCTATAGATACTAATAGTAATATATAATGAAGGCAAGTAGTACTAACTACAATAAATAATGAATTAATTAATAAATAATAAATCATAATATGATATAATTTAATAATATAATAATAATACATAATAATAATTAAAATAATTAAATAATAATATAATAAATAATTTATAATAATAATATAAATTAATAAAAATAATAATAACAATAATAATATACTTATTATTAATAATAATTATAATACTAATTACCAATAATATTATTATTTGTAGGATATTGTCAGTCCTCTGAGAATGACGAGTTTTCAAGAGGAAGATAATTTCCAATGTAATTACTTTACTCTCGGTTCCAGTTGTAACTTGCTACAAATAATTGAAAGCATGGAGTCACAATAGATGAATTGAAAAGCAAGTTTATACACAGGGAAATCTAATTAAATTAATTACTGACTGAGTGAACTTCTTCTATGGATATACTATCCTACTTGCTCTACTTACCAGGGAATAAACGTACTAAATGGCTACAATGACATTAACATGCACGAAAATTGTTCAGCGATTTTTCGTTCGTTGTCAATTTTGACTCGAAATTTTGGCACGTGATCAGTTATTAAGACAATTTTTTAGTATTTCTGAATAAATATTTATAAGTTTATATATACCTTTTTGATATATTATATATCTAATATATTATGATATATATATTATATTTAATATTATATATTATAATATTATATAATATAATATATTATATTTATATATTATATATCTATACCTATATATTATATACTTATATATACTATATATTATATATTAATATATTATATACTATATATATATATTATATATATATAAGATGGATTTTTTTTATTATATCAAACTCAAGGGAAGGTTTTAAATGATTATTTTTTTATAGCAATGGAATCGTTTTCGTGACGACTCTTGAAATCGGATCAAAATTTCACGTTTTAAGAAATTTTTGCGTCAAGATTAATTTTTTGATTATTTCAGTTTATTATTTTTTTAACTTTTTATTTCTCTCCATTCTTTATAGACGTATATAATATAGAAACGCCTTTTTTTTCTTCTTTAACAAAGAGTAATCTTTAGTGTAATTAACAAAAAAAAGGAAATTCTCCTTGAGATATTTGATCAATCTTTATTGTAACAAATCACGATTTTTTTATTGACTAAATATTTTGAGCGAAATTAGAAAAATTTTTTTCGACTGACAATTAATATATATTATTATATATTTTTAAATTTTGATATTAATGAAAAATATTTTTATTTTTCAATACCGATGCAATATTGTCGTACTTTACTAATTTTTAATAAATTTTTATGACTAATATTTCAATGACATTTCAATTCCCTAATATTCTGATATTTTCTAATTTTTATTTTTCTCGATTTACGTTTTTACTTACTTTTAATTTTATTTTTTTATTTTTCCCAATTTTTATTCGCAAACTCTAAAAATAAGTTCTTACATTCAAAGTGTGCGAGTTTACAGTTTGAATGTTTAAAAAGAATAAAAAAATAATTAGTTTAACATGGCGTTGTTTTCTATGATGTTGACATATTAACTTTTTTTTCGCGGGAAAAAGAGTAGATAAATAATGTATTAGGTCAAAAATACTTCGTGATTCTTCCATTCCTATGCATTAAACTGGGATCATAAATTTTTAAAGGACGAAGTGTAGAAGTGTGATTTGAAAGGTTGATTAGCGCGTGTTATTTATTTTAAATCGGTTGATGGAATAACCAAAAAATTCAAATAAGACGTGGCTAACCGGATTCATTCAAATCGTGCGAACTAGTTCTATTAGAAATATCACAACATTTATATAAAAAACTTATGGGCTCCACGATCATTCAGTATTTGCTCTTCCTCTTGGGTTCTCTCGATCTTCCTTGCGTTTCCCTGTCGTTCCACGGGCGCTTTTCTGGATTGTCTTTGGTTCGGTCTGTACCTTGCTCGCTCTTCTTTGGGTTGAGGGTGGGGTTTTCCTTTTTGGTCTACCCGCAATGGGACCTCGCCCGCGGGCGGGGGCCCGTTTTTGTTGGGGGGGGCACACACAAAGGGGGTTGGGCGTAACTAGAGCAAGCGCAGAAAAGAAGTAGACTAAGTTCATATTATAATATCAAGATATTTGTTCGATAATGAAAATAAGATCGAATCAAAACTGAAGTGCTTTGTTGTCTGAAACATCTGAAAGGGAGAAAGGGGGACCGAAGTCATTAGGTGGGTGGAAAGAGTGAGCTAACGTTTTATCAGAAGGCTTAACCCACATAATAATTCTTACGCGTACGTAAATATTTCCTAGTTAAAAGACTTCTATAACGAAGTGAACGATTGATGTTGGTCGTCATTCCCGTATGAAATATTTAATAAAAAGAGTTATATATTTGGAGTAGTCCTTACCACGAAGTTTGCTGTCCACGTTTACTAACTTTCCATATACAGATGAGGCATGCCTTTATAAGAGGGGTTTGAATATTCGTCTGTTATAGACTTTTTAGATTTTCTCGTCAAATCTTTCAACGTTTATCTTTGTTTATTCGTCAAGCATTTTTAAATTTACGGTGCTTGTACGAATCGGAATGGTGGACTCGGCGAATTGCCAAGCTAATTGTTGACTGGAGTTCTTTTTTGTAAGCAAGCAGTAAATGGATGCGATTTGAGGGTGAGCGTCGATTTTGTTGACTTACTCCTTTTATACTCAACGGAGAGATTGCCGAAGCGGTTGACAACGAGTATTAATCGAAAAAACATTAATTTGAATTTACTTAATAATTAATATTATAATTTTAATACCAAAAAATAGCAGTTGTATAATATATTATTACATATAATAATTCTATTGAATAATCATTAATTGTAGATTTGTTGAACGTAATTTCTAAACTCCACATTATAGGAAACTTTTAAATGAAATATCCTGATTGATACTTGTGAGTTTCTTCCGCATATAAATTAATAATAAATTTAACTTTCTAATATTATAATTAATCATTTTAATAATTATTTTCAAACGATTCAGTTCACATCATTCTGATTCTTTTTGATATAAATTTTCGTAAGTTTGTTAGAACAATTAAATATTTCATATATTTTTAAATTAAATATTGGAAAAAATGAGAGGTCAATGATCGTAAATTTTGACCCTCATGAACATATATTACACTTCACATATATGCAATTTTGAAGATTGGATTATGTTTAGGGTTCATATTATGATTTGTATTACCCAGTCAATTACACTCTTGAAGCAACGCGGCGTCATAGATAATGGAAGTTGGGGAAATAACTTTCAAAATAGGATCTTTTCTCAAAATTTGATTAGCCTACATTTAATACGGTTGAATTAATTATGTTTTCTAATTAAACGAAGGTGGTTATAACTTTTAATTAGATTTCATAAATTTAAATTATGAAGTATATACGCACCATTCGGTTCCTAGCACTAACAACCATACTTCAGAATCCTAAGACGAAGGGTTTGAGACACCTTAAAGGATCTTTGGCAAACGGAAAGTTACTCCGTAGTGCCCGGTTAACATGGACCAGTTTTCGTTCATGGTATGAAATTGAGCAAAGTATTCTGTTATATATTATATTTGATATATGGTTATGTATATTTATACTATACTACCGGTGGTATATATATAGGTGTATCGTATATAACCTATTAGCGCTATACTATAAGGTAGTCATTGTATTTGGTATTATTTATGATATATAGTCTGCTTGATATTTATATTTACGTGTTCTAGCGTTGTGTGGTTATATGTTGATATATATGAATTTATTTTATATAGTAGTGTACTATTATTTGAGGTGGTGGTTTTATTTATTTACTTCATTGATTTTAATTGTTATTATAGTGAGTATTTACGTTTTCATATTTTCTTTTACTCTCCTTCCATATATCGCTTAAGTATGAGTACCTAATATATTGTGTACTATATATATATATGTATGGTGATTATTTCTTGTTCTAGCTTTATGTTTTTATTTTTATATTGAGGGCGTGATACGGATATAGTAGGGTTTATTGTTAGTTTATTATTTATTATATAGTATTTATATATATATATATAATATAGTGTATGAAGTATGTAGTTAGTATTAGTGTATAGTAATAATTAATATTATGAGGTTATTGGTTAGTCAGGGTGAATACTTGGAACAGTTTATCATGTCAGGATGAATAACCGTGATAGTGCTAAGTAGTTTTACTTTGTTTTCGGATGCGGATGCACACTGTATGCTGCGGACTTAAGAAGGGATGAGGATGCGGATTGCGGATCATGTCGGATGCGGATCTTTATCAAGACTGTACGACTTATTAGTTTTATACTCAGAGATAGCAGAAATAAAGTCTTTAGACAAAATTGAAATATTATATATAAATGAGTTGGAGTTGAATTGAGGATGAGTAATATCAACAGATTGTATACATATATATTTTTATTTGTTATTTATTATATATATATATTTATATATAATATATTATTATATTATAGTTTATAGTAGTAAAATTAATTATATAATATTATATATATATATTATAGTATTTTATTTTTATATATATTATAATATAAAGATAATATAATATTTCCGCTAGAAGGTGAGATACCTTAACAAGAAGCTAGAAAAGTTGGACGATTTTTAATTTTTCATTGTACAGCTCTGAAGTTAAAACAAATATAAAATAATATAAAAAATGCGTTAATTTTAACGTGTGTAACATCTATTATTTTTATTAACATTGTATTAGAGTTTATCCTTAACAGAACATTTATTTGCTTCGTAGCGTATCGTCTGTGACATCTTACGAAAAGCTGATGTTTGTGTCTAAATAATTTTGGCAAGTTTTAATGATATATACGTGTTTTGAGCGCAGTTTAAGTCATTTTTTATATTACGTTTTAACTAATTTCAGTTTAGAAAAGCTTGGTCCAAATGAAAATTTAGAAACAGGAAGTGCAACAAGCTTCTTGTTTGGTTATCTACCTCAAGGGAATTTATTTTATTCTTTAAATTTATAAATCCTCGCGAGAAGGTTAGGTAGCATCGATCTAATAAATCTCTAGCATAATACTAAATTTTTATAGGCTATATTACTTCTAGTATATATGGAGGTTATATACTATATACTACCGTCAGGATCATAGGGCTATCTTATATATTATATATTTATTATATATCTTATATATACTTATATTGTACCAACTGTCTGGTCAAATCGCCCTTAGAGACCGTTGCTTGAATATTTTGTGCCGAAACTTTATAGGTTACTGTCTAAGGTTCTACAAAGTCCCATGCTAATCTAACATTTAAAATAACCTTTATAAAGAATAACCCTTTAATAAAACCTTATATTTAAGGTTATAGAGGGTTGTTTTTTCCTCATATTATATTATTATATTTATTTATAATATATATAGATTTATTTATATATTTATTACTGCATATATTTTGGTTAGTTAGTATACATCTATATTATAAAGTAGGTATAATAGGTGCCTATTATATTATTTATATATATACTATTATTATATTATATATAATTTTATATAATTTTTAATTATATATTTATTCTATATTTATCTTTTTAATATTTAAGATATATTTACAAATATTAAGGAACTACTTAAATTTGGCAACCTTGAAATAGCGCCCTTTCCCTCTTATATTCTTCTGCCAAATCAAGAGCAGTCTACTGCAACAACTATATTGTTTGTATATAATTTTAGTTTTAACTAACTATATAAGAAAGTTGATAGTAACTTTGGATATAAAGCAACCTTTACAGAGTAATTGACTTCTACAACACCGACTCTGTTCTCCGGTTAGTCACTATGCACAATAGTGCTTATCGCAACCCTGATCACTAAGCTTAAGGTACTTAGTTCATTTTCCTTCCTTATGGCAACCTTTTTCATCCGTATCAATACGGCAAAGGGTTCCACGATAATTGGTTTTTTTGCGAAGCTTATTAAATTGCTATCTTTTGTGGGTAGTACATATATACATTTTCTATAAATATATATTATATACTAATTTAATATATATATATAGTAATATAATATACTTATTATTATTATTATATACTATAAATATTAATTAATATATATATATATTAATTATATTATATAATTAATTTATATTATTATATAAATAATATATATATTTATATATTATATTTATCTATATATTCTTTAATATATATATTATAATATTTAATATATTATATATATATAGTATATAGTTAATATAATTATATATCGTGTGATATCTCTCATTATAATAGCATATTTAGGGATATTGGGGGTTATCTATTTTATATATATATATTATGTAGTATTATAGTACTATTTCTAGTTATATCTTTCTGTATATATACTTATATAGGAGGACGTTTACTCAATACTTATTATAACTTAACTAGGTATATATTATACTATTGAGTCCGAGCCATATTAGTATTGCTTTGAGTATACATATATATATTATTTTAACTACTAATATACTATATTATATATCTATTATGTGTATGCCAAGCTGGTAGATACGTATTTTTAGGCCACTTGGATTGTCTATATTAGCATAGCAGTTCATACATGCATATTATAGGCTCGGATTTTATTAGTATTATAGTTATGGGGGTAACGTGGAGAGTACCCTGATCGTATATAAGGTTTATATGTTTGATAAACTTTTTGATAATTCTATATATCTATATTATAATACTACCTAATACTTAAGCCATATTAACATAATATAGGATAATTTTATAGATAACTAAAATGATGTTTAGTTTTTCACACGTTGAAATGCAACCATCATTACTTTGCACGGTCAAGAGTCACCAATTCAAGATGAGGCGGGGCTCGCATTGGCTCATTCGTCGTCAGATACTGTCAATTCAACGAAGCCACGACACTTACACGCAGCTATAGAGGCAGCCATCAGACGCAGAGTTGTAACGGTGAGATGAGATTTATTATATTTCTAGACAGGATAGCCATGTAAGATAGGAGAGAATGATCTCTCTCAGAGTACTAGTAGGCTGGCATGATAAAGTAGTGACCCAACGCACGCGACGGGCGATCACATCACACTTTGGATTGATACCAATTACCTGCATTATCACTACAATGTATAAGAGTCTCGACTACTAAGATCCCGCAAACTTGTTGCTAAAGAGGGCGTTCTGTTAAATGTGTGATAGAACACGTACTGTGGGAATAGGAGAGCTACCCTCGAAGCACGCCGTGCCGCTGCAGTACTTATATTGAAAAGACGATTTCCATAAATGCGACACAAGACAAACCTGCGTCCGAGAGAAGTGCTCGACGATGAGTGCTTCATAAGTGAAACCACTGGGAAGGGTGCAGAATTTTAGTTTTATAAGGAACTTCTGGCCTTTCGTCTGCGATCCGTTATCGTAAAATATTGCACGGTGGATGGGAAGACCGAGCCCCCCACCTGGTCTGTGGGATATATGAAGATAGCAAAAGATACTACATTTACGAATTACATGAAAGTGTGAGCGAATGATGGGCCGGACTATATTTGATTGTGTATGTGTATATGGCAAAAAAGATCCTGACGAGGGCCGTGATGAAACATAGAGATGCTCCCAGTGTATCGTTATGATGGCCTGATTAAGCCATCAGTTTGGGAAAATGTGAGATTGTTCCAGACATTTTTCGTAGTGTTGTGTGGTTGTTAATGATGGTAAAATGAGGCGAACATGAGATGATTTGATAATTAAGTATGTCAATAGGAGAGGTAACTGAAGAGTACGTCGTCGGAAAGAGAATTAGAAAAGTTGAGAAGTGTCTTAGAGAGGGAGATGTGTGAATAAGTTGGGTTTTTAAAGAATTATATCTCTATCACAGAGTTGTATTGAAGACGACCAGCCCATAAATTGGCTCATCCAGAATCAAAGTCGGAGAAATAAGAAATTTGGGAAAGAATTAAGAGCTGAGGAGGTCAAATAGGCTCCTATGTAAAGATAGAAGGAGGGAAGCAGAATTTTGCAATGAGTTAAGAATGTAGGTGTACGTCGAGTACATCGAGGCATACGAAGTGGGATCGATGGTTAGATGTGGCAAGTCAAGAAACATCATTAATTGGAAATAGTAGGTATATAACAGTGGAGAGGTATAAGGAAGAACCCTGAGCAGAACACAACTCACTCTGGACAGGAAAAGCAAGGAGAGAGTCACCCTGGGAGAGCCGCCAATAAGAGCACAAACAGCACGATAATTGAGGTGATTTCTGAGAAGAACAACTGGACATAATCGTAGAGGACAAATGAAAGGAAGGAACGAACCACATGGAGGGGGAGCTTGCGAGAGCAGAGAGTGACGACGCACGGATGTCAAAATCTCCGGTTGCTAATGAGCTTGCGCACTCTGAAGCGCCACTCAGACGTCTCTTCACGAGAGTTCCATGAGGGGGAGGAAAACATGAAATCAGATTATGAAAGAAAAGTATAAAATCGGTCCAGTGAGACCCGGAAACTACCGAGTAAAGCCGTATGGCGATCGGAAAGAATTTGAAGAGACACTCGTGACACAAGATAGGATCTAGAGAGAATGAGAGGTTGAGTATGGGTTTCAAAATCTTAGTATAGAATACAATAATATATATGGGCGATGGAGAGAGCAGGGATCGAGTATGCTGCGCCTCTATTCCTCGGCCACGGTGGAATAAACACTGGATCATTGATGACAGATTGTGTACCATATGTCGTAGCCAGGAGAGGTGAGGGACACGTTATTTAAGTGTCCAGAGGAGCATCTAGGTAGAGTGAGTATAGATTGAACGATGGGTTGCCGAGTCAGCACGAAACTAGACCACTCCATCTAAGACATGCGCGTGAAGCTGATAATTGGCCATCTCCGGTGCCACACCCGCTTTCCTAGACGTTACCTAGATGCAGCAGGCATGCAATAGGGAACTGAGAGAAAGAAGGAGAGAGAGGGAGGAGGAGGAGGGAGGGAAGTTGCCAGAACGTTCGCGGTTTGAAGTTGTAGAGCCTATGTGAAAATAGGAGGCCGAAGTAGAATTTTCCGCATTTTCAGTTGAGACACTTTTAGCTAGTCAGAAGCTCACCTCAGCCTTGCTTTCTTTTTGGATGGCTGTCGCCTTTCCTCTCTCATGGGGGGTGCGGGCCGTACTTTTCTCTTTTTCTTTTTCTTTTTTACAGATCGATATAGAAGGAGGAAAACCAATTTACAGAAGTTGTATAAG
>JABUQX010072003.1:37500-49245 GCA_015478945.1 Trachelipus rathkii | reverse complement strand
CTCAATACATTTTCTAACATATACCAAATTATATCCTCTTTCGCTCTTCTCTTCGCCCTCTCCATACCTGACTCACTCTTTGTACTTACTCACTTTATATATTAAACACTTTCATATATTACCTCTACCAGCTATAATCCTCTCTAACCTACTACATTCCATAAAACCGATTATTTCATAACATAGCCTATCTACTTTTATTTTACTTTTATCTACCACTACTATACTCTTCTGACTCTCCTACAACACATGTCACAGAGAACACGATATATTACATCTCCTTTCCTTCTGCTTGCTAAAATCTCACAAATGCTATTTTGATTATAAAAAGTTACCCCCTCCCTGTCTAGCCTCTTCAACATAAAACTGCCTCTTAAAATCTCTCCACTCCCTCCACCTCCCCAAATTCCCGTTCCCTCTCAGTTTTTCTCCACCTGTCCTCGAACAATACTCTGGCAGGCTCATCCATGCTTCAATATACGCATATATAACCTCCCCCATATATACAAAGTACCTAATTCCTCCAAAATATCTTGTTCTTCATAACTCTTTTTTATTTTAACTAATCTATTCATCACTCTCATCCTATCTACTATTTATTTCTCTATACCCTTTCACTCACCGGGTCACTATATATATATTATCTTCATACTCACCTATCCCTTACTCCTGGCATTCACCATATTAGTGATCCGATATTATATTCCACCTCTATCCACGCCCCTTACTATAAACAATATATAAACATTATTCTAATCATCTAAATAATACTAACCTTACTATCTTATCCCAAATTTTACAACAAACTACACAATATAATCTATGAGTTCGCTTCCCCCCCGGTTATTACTCACTCTTATACAATGTATTAATACTTAATGCTTATCAATTTATTTATTTGAGTAAAACACAAAGGTTTAATTTATTAACTCCACACTATCAATTCTTTCATTATTCGACTAACTAATAAACTCTATCAATATAAGCTTCTCCATTATCATTATCCTCTCCCCTAACTATATTATATATATATAATATACCATATATAGCTAAAAGGTCTTTATTCTTCCTGGGCCTCAATCGGTAGAGTGACAGAGTCGCATAATTGGCACATTGCGACGCTCCTCATTCAAAAAATCTCCCAATGAACAAATTTTTTTCATTTACACCGCGGTTCGATCTCCTAGTCCGGATCCTAGGTCTCGAAAAAATCTATCTACGACGCCAACGAGTTCCAATCACCCTAGAATAGGGCTTATCAGACTCTCCCATAATGAAAGATGCTTGTGTCGCTTTATTAATCATACTATACTCATCTCTATTAGCTCCATTCACCTGGTGCAATATGCACAAAATAAAACGACCACACAAATTTCACCCCGAAATTCTCCTTTAACCCAACATTATCCTAAGAACTCAACCTGGTTAACACAATCTCACCTTGTCCACATCTCTTTTCTCATAACTATTCCAACCCCCTCCCTCACCCTCACTCTCTCCCTCACCCCCGATACCATACCCTTGTATTTTCCGAAATCCAACTCCCTCTTTCCCTTCAACTTAGTTTATGTTATCCCTAACACATCCAACCTTTTTTCCTCAAACATCAACCCCACTTCCTCCCTCTTCAAGTCCTCGTTTACCCCTCTCACATTCATACACCCCACCCTAATTACCACTCTCCTCCCCATCTTTCCCTACTTCTATATATAACTCAATCAGGCTGTACGCTTTACGGGACCCCCCACCTTAGGTGCTTCCCAACACCTAGGGCTACCACCCCGCTCACCAACCCACAATAACAATAACAAGATACGTTAAAATAATATAAAAACAATAAAAAGTTAAAACACTATCAGTTTATATCTATTCCCCCACCCTCTTCCTCCCCCCCCCCTCCCCCCCTCCCCCCCCCCCCCCCCCCCCTTTCCTTTTCCTTTAAAATTCCCGTTAAAAACTTAATTATATATTAAAAACCTTTATTTACTTATTATTTATTTAAAATTCTTTAACAACCCTTTTCAATAATGCTACTCTTCATAAACGTATTTAAGTTATATAATATATTTTCAGCAGAACTT
Source organism: Trachelipus rathkii (assembly GCA_015478945.1). Classification (NCBI taxonomy): domain Eukaryota; kingdom Metazoa; phylum Arthropoda; class Malacostraca; order Isopoda; family Trachelipodidae; genus Trachelipus; species Trachelipus rathkii. The sequence continues at coordinate 47,164 of JABUQX010072003.1, read as the reverse complement.
TATTAAACGAGGTAATATTCTCAGAAACCACTAAATGATAAAAAAAACAAAAAAAGGTTCTTTAAATTTTCGCCTTCTATACAAAGTTAGAACCTTAGGGTCTTTCCTTAGGAACTATGGATAGTTTTCCTTTGTTTTGCTTCTTTATTTTATTTTATTTTATAATTTTTTTTATTTTATTTTTTTTTTCCACATATAACATCACCTACTTATCTCGGAAATATAAAAAGATAATTGTATTACTGACGTAAAGTATCCATCATCTTAGTACTAAAAATGAAATTTCAAAGCATGACTTAAACTATCTTTACAAATATATACATGAAGTATATATATATATATATATTAACTTCTCACATGGAATCTTAATATATGTTGTTTGGCTGTTGGGCACGCGGGGGCAATACCTTGTCAGCCACCTCTAAACAAAACAACTAAAAATATTATTTTAGTTAAGAATGTCGGCAACACAAAAAAAACAAAAAAGAAATCACCACACACAAAACGAGATTTCTCACACAAAACAATACTTATTATTAATCTTGTGCGCACAAAAATATAAACAACAACGTCATAAATAAAAAGACGAATTCCATTCACTTATTCACAGTTTAGCAATTGATTTTTTGTTAGAAATAGACCACGTACGTATCTGTTTTAAATTTAAGTGATTTGTTAATGTCAGAAATGCTTCCCAATATGGGCAGAAATACTCTATAAGACATAAATATAATACATCAATTAACGCATGAGATAAATTATGATTTGAAGTGAATGTTAGTATTAATCATAAACTTGTATTCAGAAAAGCTTTAAATAACAAAACAAATATATGATTCTTAAACTTTTAAAAAATGTTAAAAAGAGTTTTATTTTTAATATTTATTTCTGTAACTCTCTTTATATAAGATTTTAATGTGCATCTCTCAGTTATGCGTGACTCTTCTATGGGTATTTGGATACACTTATATTGTGTGCATGATAGTTTGTCTCGCTAGTATTATTTAAATATAACAGCATCGGCTATATATTTCTTCTGACATTATTGTTTCCGGCACGCATAGAAAACTTTCAGTGATGTTCTGAGTCCTAGGCATCCTTTTGAACGAAGCCCGCTGCCAGATCTGATACAATTGGAATTAAAAGACATTATCGAAAATAAATTTCTACAACTATCAATTAAATATGCCTTGCCTGCAGTCTTTATACTATACACTACATTATTTTAATTACAGTGATATCGTACACAATAGATTTTCAAATTCCAAAGTTTATTACCATAATAAGAAATAGAAATTACACTTCTACTTCTGAAGAATTTTATCTAACATTGTAAAAACTTTTTGAGTTTTAATGGTCATTACCTTGAAAATTAAAATCCAGAAAATATCGTTAGTCAAGACACACATATTATTTTGAGACGATGCATTTAAATCCTAATATTTTTTAAAGTAATGTAGAAGAACTCATATATACTTTAGTAGCCCAAACCTCTAAAACTAGAAAACTCAAAGGCCTTTCGGAAATATATATATAATTAATTAATATAATATATATATATATATATATATATATATATATATATATATTATTAAATATATATATTATTATTATATATATTATAACTAATATTATATATTAATAAAATATTAATATTATAATATTATAAAAATATATATTAAATATATTTTATAATAATAATTATTAATATATATATATATATTAATATATATATATAATTATATATATAAATGAGAATGTTACACCCGTATAATATGGAGTACATTCGAGTGATAATCTGTAAGTAATCTATACGGCAATTTTTCTACGTAATCGTCATCACCTTGGTTGCAAACCCGCGTGTATCAAAGAGGTTGTATACAAGGTTACTAAGCCTACTCCCATATATATAATTGGACCCGATAATACTTATTAGCTGATAACTTATATATTCTATACTTTTATTTTATGCGTGATTAAATATAAATATTATACCAAGTATTATCACCTCTTATGATTCAGTAATTAAATCTAGTGTCCGATTAAGTAAGAATAGCTAGTATAACATCGTGTTGTAAGACTTATATTTTTCTATTTATTTCCTTCGATATCTCTCTAATTTATATTTAACTCATAAGTAATTTTTAATAGCTGATTTCAATACTTGGTCTTTAGTAGCGTAAAAATTTAAAACTCATATTTAGGAACAGCCATTTTAATTAAAATTATATATATTATAACAGATTTTAAATCTACTTCTGTTAGTTAGAATCAAATAATAGCTATTTATATAAAATATAATTTTATTTTCTTAAATATATCGATCTGTTTTCAGTGAGTAATCCTTTCAAGATAGTACGGTGAGTGTTTTTTAAAACTCATTTCTGGTTAATTCATTTATTTTAGATATATATTTATTGGTGGTTGTAAATTGGGCTGTGGGTTTGGTGTGATTCCTCCTGAGACTTTTGATATTTATATTTTTAGCGAAGAAATGCTTATCTCAAACGGACATTCAGGAATATCTCCGGTCGCACCTCCATTTCTCCTTTGGTTTTGTGTCTATTGTAGCTATTCTCGCGCTACTGGCGCTCTAGTTATTTTGGGTAGAGTATATCTAATTTTTGTGTAACTTATTTGATTGTGGCTCGTTGTTCTTTTGCTGTTGTTTGCGTTGTTTGCAGCTAGTGTTGGGTGCGTCAGCTGCGGTGGTGCGTGTACGGCGTACGTGGTCGCTCGTACGCGTAGGGCGATGGTTGTTTGAGGTCGTCGCTAGTTTGCATGCGTGTGGAGGGTGTCGTGTTGGGTCAGCGCTCGGTGCCGCTAATAATGATAAATTGCTCAGCTCTCTGCTGTAGCAACCGCAGAATTACGGCGATGATGGACGTTGTCATTTTGAAACTTTACCAAACATCAAATGGGTTGCCCACTCTAAACTCCTGCCTCCCTGGGAATACTACCTCTCCTAACTCTAAACTAATTTTAAATGCTTTGTCTAGACATAGCATTACAATCCTTAGCACAAGACGGCAGGCGTCTATACGAGGTTGAAGATATATCCCAATTATAGGAGAACTTAATAATAATACAGATTTCGAGGAGTGATATTGGACAGGGATGAGAAAGTTAAATGGTGCGATAGTGTAAAATAGTTAAATTCCAAAGAAACCACGATTAAGCCGTTTGGACAACAAACGGAAAGTATATCTCCGAGCAGCCAGAGTCAGCGAAACTTAGAAGAGTATCCTCTCCTGAAATACGGTAGTCTCTTAGTCGAGAGAGGACCTATACTAACAGTTTGCTGCATGTCTCTCACTCATACTACTCCAATATTCTTATGCCCTTCCTGCTAACCGTTTACGCCTAACACAAGGAACAGATTTTCAATGGCCTTTTTTTGCAAAATTACCTTAACTAAACTTCTCCCTTTTGAATACCGAAGAGCGATCCGAAAAGGTGGTTATAGTTACTTCTCAATACCAACAGACTGGACGCGTTAGTTCGGTTAAATTTATGCGGGAATTTAAATGTCAACCAAAATGTACACTCTGGATACGAGGCTCTCCTCTCGTATGCCACTTGACGTTGTAGGTAGGCTAGTAAAGAGAACAGAGATAGACGAAAATACATTCCCAGAACATTACGGCTTCGCCGAAAAACAGAAAAGCATGAGGGGTCAAGAAGTGAACTGGAAAGTAGCAGAACAGGTTTATAAGACTTTTGACTTTTGACTCGACCCTGTCCAAAAGAACAGTACTCCATACAAGAGCGGATGAAGACCCCTGTAAATAAGCTGGAGTAACTGAGAAGAGGCAAAAAAAAGTCCTCGCAGGTCTAAAAGAACTCCCAGTTTCTTTGTGGCCGCCCTAGCAACCGTTGTGATGTGGAGTTCCAAGACAATTTTTTTGTTTATGTCAAGGCCATAGGAATGTTTACTATGTCAACCAGGAGAGACGAGAGACACCATCGAAAAGAAGATAAGGAAACAAATTAGAAAGGTGTTTTAGAGAGGGAGATTTGGTAGAAGTTGAGTTTTTAAAATATTTGAATTTTCACAAGGTTGAGACGACGCCTAATCGGGAAATTCTATCCAGATCAGCGAGAATAGAAATCGGAAAGATTTAAAGACGAGAGGCAATTCTTAGAAGTAAAAGAGGGAGCACAAATTGAAATGAGTTGAAGAATGAAGGGTCGAGTCATCGGCATTTTGAGTGGATAGAGTTAGAATGTGCAAGTGGGAAAAAAATCTTAATGAACTGAGAAGATCCAGTGATTTATAACGCTAAATACACCACGAACCGCGCAGATTCGCGGAGATCGCGGAACCGTTTCCTATTAGGAGGACACCCTTGCTTTGGGTTTAGACACTAACTAAGTCTAGACTGTATCACCTAATAAAACATAACCCACTAGCAGGAACACCTATTCGCGGCCCTTATCGGTAAATCTGACCACCATACATCTTAATAGTCACCTTAAGAAAATTTAAAGTAAAGAACGTATATGTTCTCCTCCACCTCTCCGCTCCCCACCTCACCTCATCAGCAGCCGAGGTTATTTTCTGACAGCTCGACTTGATCTGAGGAACGGAATTGGGGGGAGCATTGGCGGGCTAGACTATTAAGGCAAACTGTACTAACGCGAGAGAGGCTAAAAAGGTAAAACATTGACCACAAGTGAAAGAATGAGGGCTGTTAGCGTAATCAGAGCTATGTCAAGGCTGGCACTTCAAGAGTGTCTCATTGACGATTAACGTCGGGGAATGAGAGATATAGCTATATGAGTTTATATGGGGTCAATGAACGGGCGGCAGCACCGCTATACATTCCTTGCTTGGACTTAACGTCAATGTTTCTTCTCTCCTCAAACAGATTCACATGTGTTCGATTCCGCTTATAGCAGTTTTCGTTCCTGGATTAGACACCAATATCATATATACTAAGGCTATGGAAAGTACAAAATGCTTATCGGTTGGAAAAATTACTTTAGTTTTCCTTATATCGCTCTATTGTCAATTATCATTTCAGTCATAAGAAAAAATTCGAGTGTTGCAAGGTGAAGTAACTCTTATCAACGAGCCAAAGCTGAGGATTTCATTAATCACGAAAAAAATGGGGCGCTGTACCTCCTTGGGTCTCCCTACTGACAATTAATCTACTACTCATGGCCTCTAATATTATGATTCACTAAAATACATTCATTAACACTTCTGTAAATCATTACCTTTTTTCCATCCTCTTCAAAATTTCTGACTCTCTGAGATTTCTGTTTTGTTAATTACTCCCAACTGAAAGGCCATCAAATCTCTTTGCCTCCTATTTTCCTCTATTCAACCCATGGGACGATTCTGGTATTTATATATCATATAACCTCTTCCTCCTTCTTCTCCCTCTCATGATGCCTAATCACTATGCCTTACCTTGTATTTTAATTTGATCGGATAGTATAGATGCATGAGCTTCCTAGTAGGAATAAAAAAAAATCTATAGAATCGTATTAGGAAAGTAGCCGTGGGATGGCTCCAGGATGGCATAATTCCTCTCCGAATTTTGAGGGATGAGTGTATCTCACGTGTACCTGACTCACCACTCATTTACTACTCGTTCAAATCAATATATTCTACCTAATTGCTAAATATCTATAAAGCACTTCCTCATTGTTGAGATTTCAGCGCATATGTCCAACTCTATTTCAGAAAAAATGATGCTCTATAGCTATCTGAATCTTCTAAACTATCAGCTCACTATATAATATAGCTCTCAAATCTATTTTAGTAATTATTAATTTTAATTACTAAATATCTTTTTTGAAACCCTACTCAACTCTCACTTCTTTTAGATCATTACTGTGAGAATATATCTATCTTATCTCCACTTTATATCTTTCTGATTACCAAGTACTGAGCTTTTTTATCTGAGATGTCACTTCAGAGTAATCTAATATGGCGAATTATTATCTTTCCTTGATTTTAACATATTTAATTAGGTTTTCCAGTTCTTTAGGAACTCGATGTGAAGACCCTTTTTGTCGCGACTCGCTTGTTACTACTCACTTTTTCCAAAGCATTAGTTAATTCGCGGTAAATGGCTAGTCGCTGCTTCTACTGCTCCTCGTCACGTGATCAGAAACTATGTCAAAGCTCTCCGTTTCTTCTTGACTGTATCCTATGACTTACAACCAGCTCTTCGCCCGCCTAACTTATTTCTTCTCATTGCTCTTATATGCCACACGTTTCTCATTTAAAATCGCTCTCAATTGTCTTTGGCTGTTGTTGAATTCGGGGGCGTCTTCAATATACTTTGTTCTCCTAACGAATCTCTCGGTGTTCAGTTGTGAGTTCATTGATTTCTCAATGCATCCTACTTTATTCTAGTTTACCAATTCTTCACCTCAATTTAATTCACATTTTGTTCAACCTTATGAAAGCACCTCTGGACTTCTTTTAATATTATTTTGTGCTATTGAAACTTTCGTTACACGACACCTGCCACCATCTAAAACTCTATCACACTCATCTTCTATCCCCTCATGGTGGGATGATGTTTGAATCTCCAGCCTTCATACCTCAGTCAACATTCCTATGAATCAATTCCCTGCTTCCCCCTCTTTTACTTCTAAAGAATTGCCTCTCCATGCACTTAATCTTTTCCAGAGCAATACTGTCATAACTCCTCGCTTGGAAAATCTGAGAACTCAAAATTTTTAGGGTATGTATGTATCGGGATCTCTGAATTTCAATACGCACATCTGTGAAATTGGCCTTTCATAGTATTCTCTTCTTTAAAAGCTTACGCCCCCACATCCGTTCACACAAATATTGACATTCTCTCTCTCTCACCCCACCCTAACTTTTTTTAAAAAATTGAAATAGAGCACTCGACACTGGAGCCTCTCCTTGTTGCCGATCACGTTACTTAAATACCATCCGCTATCGGCGCATATATCTAAAGCAAAAAGAACTCACGATTTTAGAGAGAAACCACATCAATCAAGACAGGTTGCGCTAGCACTTATGGGGACAGGGCCGCAGCAAAAAAGGATTACTCATATGTCGAGATTAAATTTATTCTGTTTAGAAGTGGCGAGAAAACTTTTTTCACTTCTCACAATATTTGAAATAAAACAAACTTTACAATGCGCGCTACTACATTCCTTAGCCCTTGTATGGCAGTACGTAACGTCTTTCATCATATAAAATGTATTTGGGTGGAGACAGGGGGGCTCTGGTTTCAAATCCGGCTTTTTTCGAATTCTACTGCGGATCTCGTAGTCAAAGGACACCAATTTTATAAATATAATATTCTACTATTTTTTTAATAGACTCTTATCTCGTTTTTGAGCGCCCGTTGAACACACTTTACTATTTAGCGGCGCGATGTTGATGCCATTTATCCCCTTTTTTAATAGGTACTAGCGGCCGCTTATATATTGTTAACAGGCATATGCTGTCTCAGATGGCGACGCTATCTGTTATCATAACACCCTTTCTTGTGCTGGTACCGATCACGTATTACTATGTTAACTGTGTATAACTGTCCCTCGTTAGCCCAAGGGGTGGCTGTGTCGGCACATGAGTTTTGTGCTTCTGACACTCATAGGTTGTTTAGATATGTTTTATCATAGTTATATAAAGTCCAGCAGAACTGGTTCGCCTGCGGTTGCTTCTTTCTTTCCTGCAACCTATGCTTCTGGTGTGCAATTGCAGCAATCTCTTTCTATATGTCGCACTAATCTAATTTCTTTGGTCTCTTCCGCTTAACTTACATTTTGTTAAATTTCAATCCACATAAATTTTTTAATATATAGACCCTAGGTCCTGAGTTGTCTCAGATATTAATATTAACATTTATTAAATTCATGCTTGCCGCCTAAATTTGCGTTTACGATGGAATTTTTTTTTGAGGCGTTCTCAAAGCAAACTGACGCCTCCAGCATCCTTGAATAAATGAGTCTCTTGCCCGTGAGCGGGCGGTGGACACTGTGAAAAATAAAAAAATATAGATAAAATGTTATTAAACATGGCGTCTCCAACAAATTAAGGATTCCTTAAAAGCTAGCTGAAACCCACGCCATGCTCCAGACAGTGGGGCAAAACAACCTAACGTAAACAAGTTATCAGTAACTAGTGAAACCCACTTACTCTGTATATACATAGAACATATATAAAAAATAATGCGGATAAATATAAATGGAAACCACAAGAAGGAAGCCTTCTGCTGGCGCTCCAGACCATAGACAAAACTGCAAAAAAACCTATAATTCAAATTTCAAATTACCACGTAAACCAAGAGACAAGAGAACAAGTGGTAAATGAGCCGCCTAATCTGCAACCTGGCAACAGAACAGCCTGATAGTGATCGATGAAAGTTGCTTGTCGCAGATACCAAGTTATTATATTCGCTCCACGCGGCCTGAGCCAATTGCAATTTCGCAGGCCATCCATCCCCAGCTCTCCTGTGCCTGATAGCTCAACGGCCATTCCCAAGGGACTCACAACCCAGACTTAAGCAAGACACCTCTCAAATCCAGCGAATACACGAGCTTAGTCCTGACACAAGAACAGTCATATCAAGGACAAAGAAATGTCAAATTCTGCAGTACAGTAGTGACAGACGATGCGAGATGAGGCTCGCTAACCGAACACAAGCATGATAGCTCCTACCGAAGATGAATTTCCTTTCGATGCCGGGGTTGCCATGAAAATTGGACCAAGGTTTTCATTATTATGCACTCGCCTTGCAGGCAAATAATTATCAGCACCTCCTTCACCAGTCGAGAGAGAGCGTATTTTATAGTGTAGGTAGGAATGTAAACACCCAAAAAGGAACAGTCTCTCTCGCCAGATCCTAGTGAAAGCTTAATGTTTTTGCAACAATTTTGTAAAATTTTTGAAATTTGAGTATTGAATGATATCTATCTTAAAGGAGTTATTTTTATATGTTATGTTTGAGTAATAGCGTTTTTTTATTTTAAACTTTTCGGCTGATTAATTGAGGTCTTTCTTTCAATTTCATTCTTTTATTCTTTATTTGGCTAGTTAAAGAATCTTTCTTGTATTGTAATCATGTTAAAACCATAAAACTAGGTAGCTAAATTTGTTAATACTTACTGGAAAATGGAAATGGAAATATTTTTTAATAAAACACAAACATAAAAAAGTTATTAATATTAAATTTGCAATTATTAGTTGAAGGTATTATTTATTTATAAAATAAATATACTTGGGCCAACAAAATAATGAATTTAAATGACTAAGTTTGTTGTACAGGGATGGCAATCCTTGAGTGGCTGCCGTGGCACAAATGTTCTATCTTTTATTAACTCGTTGTATTTTATTATATTAATTAAAGTAACGGTATCGTATCGGTATCGGTATCGGCACCTAAAAAATAGAGTATCGGTATCGGTATGGTATCGGCCTCCGGAGCCGGAGATCTGGTGCATCCCTAATATAATAATATTTATATATTTATATATATATATATATATATATTATATATATATATATATAATATATATATATATATATATATATTATATTATATATTATATATATATATTATAATAATTTATATTGTATATATATTTATATACATATATATAAAATATAGTATATATATATATAATATATATATATTATATATATATATAGTATATATTATAT
>JABUQX010072003.1:12500-22500 GCA_015478945.1 Trachelipus rathkii | reverse complement strand
GTGCCCTTACACAGTCCATTTCTTAAGGTTAAATAATGTAAAGAGAAATAATAATGTTATTTAACTAAAGTGATTAAGTACTCCAATTGCAAACTAAAACTCCATTGAATTAAAATATATTAGCAAATGCACTAATTAATACAGAAGATGTGCGTGTATTAAGAGGGGAGCCCCACCAAGCAGGGTCGGGTACTTACTTAGTAACATTAATTCTACTGTGAAATAAAATTTAAATATTACTAATTATTGAATAATAAATAAACTGTGAAATGCCCAAGAGTAAACTGATATTCCCATGCCATTGTTAAAATAAAGAAGAAAACTAATTAACCCCTTTTTATTATCTCCTTTTGTCCTAGCTAGTTCTCTAGCATAACACCCACACATAATTAGATATATATACTATATAATAAATATCAGTAAATATACTATATATATATAAACTACATACCATACCTATATACTATATATATATACTATATATCTATAATAATTATAATAGCTATAATAATAATATATAGTAATTATATATATTCATTTTATCGTAATGATTATTATTATTATTTATTATTATATATTATTATGTATTAATTAATTATTATTATTATTATTATTAATATATTATATTATTATTATTATTATTATTATTATTATTATTTTATTACTTATTATATTATTATTATTATTTATTATTATTTATTATTATTAATTATATATTATAGATATACGACCTTTCTGCCGCCCTTGTAGAGCATTTAAATGAATACAGTTCAGAAAATTTGGTCTGGGTTATTGGTCCAACTTACAAATGCATAGTAAGTACTTTTTTTTTTTTTTAATTTCTCAATTTTCCAATCAATAATAATAATAATAATAATAATAATAATACATTATAACAATAATAAATTAGATAATATAATAATAATAATAATAATAATATAATAATAATTAATAATAATAATATTTAATATAATAATAGTTAAACGGGTTCAATTGCATACAAAATCATTTTTATTATTATTTTTATTATTATTATTATTATTATTATTATTATTATTATTATTATTATTATTATTATTATTATTATTATTATTATTATTATTATTATTATTATTATTATTATTATTATAATTATTAATTATTATTATTATCAGTTATTTATTATATTTATTATTATATAATTATTATAATTTTATAATTATATATTTCTATTAATTATTATTATTATTCACTATCATATATTATTATATATTATCATATTATTATACATATATTATTATTACATATATTATTATTATTCTATTATTTTCATCTTACTGCTATTCCTATAAAATTATACTTGAATTAATTATTAATATATTATTATGTAACATCAATACAACACACAAAACCTATATAATATATCTAATCTTACAAAATATTTATCTAATAAAAATTAATATTTTTAATTAATTATTATCTATTATCTAATTATTATTATCTATAATATTGATTTTTTAGCCTAACAATATAATGCAACATCATCATAATTAGAATTAAAACATATGGTTTGGCAATAATCCCATAAGCTCGAATCCTATAAACCCAAATACTAACAAACTTAATAATATTTATATTATTTTGGGGTCTCAAAGGACACAACATTGTGTTCTCAAAATTTAAGTAGCCTTTTCACATGAAATTTTAAAAATTATACCATTAAGTTACTTGATAACTATGATATACAAACTACATATTAAAAAGTAATATAAAACTTTAATAATGTATATTGTCATTTTCTGAATATAGCATATTCAATCATTCATTATTTTGTTATTATTATTATTATTATTATTATATATTATTATTATTATTATTATTTTTATTATTATTTATTATTATTAATTATTATTTTATTATTATTTATTATTATTATTATTATTATTATTCATTATTTATCTATTTATTATATACAATTATTATATTATTATTATTATTATTCTCTATTATATTATATTATAATTATCATTCTTCCATTTATTATTATCTATTATTAATTATTATTATATATTATTATTATTATTATTACTCGAAGATCAAGAAAACACTGGTGGAGAATCTTTACTGAAATTATTTCCGAGCCCTTCCTCAGACCGAAAGAGTTCTCTCCGTCCTCCTGAGGGACTCCAATTTCCTTGAATTTTTAAGATATCCGTCACTTCCGAAGGGAGCCGGATATTACACTTTCATTCATCTACCGCAGGCAGAGAGTAAAAAGTTGTTTCTATTGGGGAAGTTTTGGCATTATCTTTTGACAAGTTAATAAAAATAATGTCCTCCTTTTTATTGCTTTTAATAGTCGTTTTTGATCTATTAGTTTATCACATAATAATAATAATAATAATACTAATAATAATAACTAATAATAATACATTAATAATAAATAATAATAATACATAATATAATAATAATGATTAATAATAACTAAAATTAATAAGAATTAGTTATAATAGTACATAAAGAATTAACACTACTAATAATAATTCGTCATTAGGAAAATAAACTTAATTTAAAATTCATTAAATATATTCATTAAGTATTTTCACATTCATTATTACTTATATATTATATTATTATAATATTATATTAATTTATTACTTATTAATTAATTATTATTTTATATTACATTGATCCTTTAATTTCTAACTTCGAAATATCTATGTTGTTGATTGTTGTTGTTGTTGTTGTCGTGTTGTTGTTGTTGTTGTTGCTTGTTGTTCGTTGTGTTGTTATTGTTGTTGTTGTATTTGATTGTACATGGTTGTTGTTGTCATGCTTGTCGTTTCTCATTATTAATTATACCATCATCATCATCAGCTCAAATCTCTTCATCAAAACTACCAGCATTATCCATTATTACATCACAAATCATCTATTATCATCATTCAGTTGCCCATGCATTATCATGATAAAATCATCAATATCATCATCATTCGTCATCTCATCATCATCATCGATCACATCATCATCATCTATCATCATCATCATCATCATATTATGATCATCACTCACTCATTCACATCAAAATAATACTGATAATAAGAATACCAAATCATCATACATCAATCATCGTTCACATCAATCATCAACTCATCATCATCATCATCATCATATCATCATCATCATCATTCATCACAGCATAATGTAATGGTATGCATCATTCATAAAAATATCATCTATCATCAAATCTCCATCATCTTTCATCAAAACTCATCACTCAATACATCATCCAATCATCATCATCCATCCTCATCATCCTCCAAAATGATTTTACAGAATCCACAAAAGAAGAAAAATAACCTCTATTGGCAACAGCGTTTTTATCCCCTATTTTTTCTTTTGCCAGGAACATTTGAGAGAATGAAATTGCTATTTTCGACCGAAATCATCTAGGAACTAATTTCCAGACAAAAAATAGTAGTCCAACGTTGGTCGCCCATTTCAAGAATTGTCCAAAGATAGATATTTCATAAGGTATTGCATTCCTTTAATTTATTTCACTTTGTTTTTTCTTTCTTTCTTTTTTTTTTCGTTTTTTTTTTTTTTTTTAAACTGCTTGAAATTATCTACGAAGAAGGAAAAATAGCTATTCTTAAAAGGAGATAATTATCTAAGAAGATGAAGCAAAACAATAAGGAGCTCATGTGAGTTAGAGTATGACCTTGACAGAGAACAAAAAATGTAAAAAGAAGAATGACAGAAGTAAGAAGAAGGAAGAAGAAGAAGAAAGCAAGAAGAAGAAGAAGAAAGTGTAAATATTGATAAACAGATCTTCATTAAACTACGTTTAAAGAGTGAAGATATGTTCTACTCATATGAACACTCTTTGTAGACAATTTATTAATTATTCATTGGCATATCTATCTATCTATCTATCTATCTATATATCTATCTATCATATCTATCTCATCTATCATAATCCCTAATACTACTCTATCTATCTATCTATCTCATCTATCTATCTATCTTATCAGTACTAATTATACCTATCTATCTCATACACTCACTATCAACGATACATATCGTAATCATTATCCTAAACATACACCTATCTATCTAATACATATCTATTCTACTACTATTCATAATTTCTAAAATAGGTAGACGAATAAACAGACATACGGAACAATAAGAAATACAAACACAAACTTAAAAAGTTTTCAAAAAACAATAGAATGAAAAAAAAAACACAAAATTTTTTTGCCGAAAACCAATTATATCAAAGCATTGAAATAGAAAAAAATTACACACCAAAATTCAGATGAAGTGCCAAATCTGAATGGAAGCTAAAACCAAATAATATAGCAAGAGAAGTTATTCAAAACTAATTTAAGGCATATATGTTTAGATGAACCAAATATTGCCAGTCTAATACAATTTATTCTCCAAAAGATGTCGCCAATGGACAGAAGTGTAGGTGAACAAGTCGTTTGTGCTACGCGGATTAGAGGGCACTGATTCTAAACTGACAACCTACGATTGGAAAACCGGATCAATCTATACATTATGTTTCACTAAAATTTGGTACGAAGCAGTCGTAGGTTATAGCAGAAATTCTAACTAGTGTGCTTATGCATAGATTATTTCACCAATCAAAAGCTTAAAGTGGAGTTATTACTCCAATAATTAAGGATCAATACGGAGACTGCTCAGATATTGATAATTACAGACCAATTATGATGTCATCTGTTTTCCTCAGATTGATTGGACAAGGTTTCGTTGGATAAATGTAAGGATCTTATGATTACTCTTGACGGCATAGGCAATACACGGCTTGGTAGGAAAAATTATTCAACAGTGAACGGCCAATGTTTCTTTCACAGGAACATATTGCGAGCTACTTGATAGAGGATCGGATGTATACGCCACTTTTTTGGACTTTTCCAAAGCGTTTGATAAGGTCAATCATGAGGTCTTATTCAAAAAACTTAATGAGATGAATATTCCCTCCGGTATTTTGAATATTATAATGAGCATTTATAAAAATCAATTTGTTAATGTTAAACACAAAAATAGTTTTTCAATACTTGGCAAGTAAAAAACGGTGTAGGACTGGGTGGAATATTATCCCCACTTTTGTTCTGTATCTATGTTGATGAACTAATAAGAAATATTGTTAAAAGTAAAATTGGAACTAGATTAGGATTTCGTATGTCAAATATTCTTATGTATGGCTGTGACATAGACACTTGTTGCGCTCCTTCAATTAAGCGCCTTCATAACTCTTCTGTATAAAGCGAAACTGTATATAACTGATTTATGCGCCTAAATATAAACACATGACAAGAGTTTGGTTGTAATCTTCCATTAAACAACAAAGGAAACAATCAAAAAAGAAAATCAAGTGACAAATTCAAAGCAGCTTGTTTCAGAACGCTGACTCCATTCAAGATATGCAAACGAATTATCTAACCACTATGAGGTTCTTTAATATCAATAAGCTAATTAGAAGAAAGCCTTGGAATATAAAAGAGCAAATAACAACTTCTTTGGTACACAGAATAATCTATTTGCGTAGATTTAGATCACTGGATCCTGAATGATTTCGTGTATTTGCCTAAGATCTATTTACCCCATTTTAATGGCAGCAGATTTATGGGTTATTTAGTAACAGTAGTCAACTGATGATCCAACAAATGTTGTAAATCTGTGTGTTTCAATAGCGATGGAGATTTAATTTGAGGTAGTGCTTTAGTGGATATATGTTTGCTCTCTGTCATACTGAGAGTGTGTTATGGTGTTAGAGCTTATGAGTGTGTTTCTTGTTTAGTATTGTGATGAATTGGTGGTGTTTGTTTATAGTTAAGCATGTTATATGCTCGTCGTTATTTTATGAAATTGAGTTTAGCAGGTGTGGTTGTAGTAGGCTGAGTGTGTTGAGTGATTTTTGGGTTGTGTAGTCTCATGTGAGATGTTTAGTGTTAAGAATCGATGTGCTTTTATTTATGGGTAGTGATTGGGTTTGTGTGGTGGTGTTTGATGAAGTTAGTGAGGTTACTTAATTTCAATCATGGAATGGTTTTACAGGACGGTTGAGATTTTTGTAGTGATATTTGCGGAAGTATATAGGTATGGGTATCGTGTTGAGTCTTGTATAGAATGTCTGTAGCTTATAGTGAAGTGGTTTTTGTTGATGTGTAATACAAGGTGGGTTGTTATTATGTAGGATTTTCTTAATGGTATGATATGATTGTCTTCGTAGTAGGTGTAATATGTATCTTGGATATATTTATTTGTTTATTGTTTTATAGCTTTTTGTGTGGTCATTATTGTATGTTTAGTTTTTTTGGTAATTAATTCATGGTTGCTGTGTGTGTTGTGGGTCTCTTTTTTGCGAAGATGATAAAATTTATGTATTGTTTGTTGATTACTTTTACGATTTTATATGAAAGTTATGTGTTTTGTGTCGATTTATCGGTTGATTCGTTACCTTCTGTATTATCGTCTGTGTGTGTGCTTTATGTCTATGTTATTGGTATATTTTTTGGTTGGATTGTCGTAGTTGATTAATTCTTATCATCTGTTATGGTGTATATATCAGATTAATCGTGTATCTGATATGTGCTAGAGTTGTGCTATCGTTTTGGGTGAGTTCGTTAGTCGTATTGTTGCTTTTCATATTGTTTTTGGGATAGTGTATTCTGTGGGGTGTAGTTGTGCTATGTGTCTATTGGCGCGTCTGTATGGTTATTATTGTCATTGTCCTGTATGGCTCTTCGGATTGATAGGTTATTGCTATGACTATCGTTCTTGTGGTATATGTGCTCTTATGTAATTTGAGTGTTGTTTTTGGTTTTTCGTGATCTTACTCCTAACGTGGTTATTTGGTTGATTGCTATTGTAGCAAACACGCAGAGGATTACTTTCCGTATAATAATCTCAAAAAGTTTGAAATTAAGGTAAGAAAGCAACACAAGAAGTAATGAAAATACAATATATAATAAATACACAATTCCAAAAAAACTTTTTTCTGACTTTTTAAACAAAAATAAAAATAAAATATCTTAAAGACAAAATTTAAACAATACAACAGATAAAAAAAAAAAAAAACAGAAAAAAAGGAAAAGAAAAAGTTGGGATGTACACATTTTGTTTGGGGATATATTTTTATAAACTTGTAAAAACTTTAAAAATTTTCTTTCCTTTCTTTCCCTCTTGGCATTAAAGTTTGTAACATTTTTTATTTCTATTTTTAATTTTTTTTTTTAATTTTTGACCCTGAAGTTACGGAAATAAATTGCTGTTACTTCTTTTTTCCTAAATAATATGATATATATATATATATGATATATATTATATATATATATACGATATATATAAATAATAATTAAAATATATATATTATATAACTATATTATATATTATTATATAATATATATATATGATATATATATATATATATTTAGATGGCAGAAACACTAACGTGTCACAAAGAAAGTTTTTTAGAGGCAAACCCCACAAACTATACTGCTTTCTAATTTATTATTAAATTTTATTTATTTATAAAACAGATATATTTGGGTTTTTCCTTATTATAATATATATAATATATATATATATATATATATATATATATATATAATAATATTATATTATATTATATATATTAATTAAATATTATATATATATATATTATATATATATATATATATATATATATATATATATATATATATATATATATATTTATATATATATTATATATAACTATATATATATACTATTATTATATATATATATATATATTATATATATATATATTTATATAATATATATTTAATATTATATCATATATTATACTATATATATAAATAAATATATACCAAACATAAATAATCCTAAATATCAAATACAATAACATAAACACTAACACCAAAAATAAGCACGTATAACATTAATATAAGCATAATAACACACAATAATTATATTATTAATATATATATATATATATATATATATATAATATATATATATATATGATAATAGTATATACTATACCTATATACACACGACCACTTACTCATATAACCCAATAAATTCACACCACAAATAAAATATACTATATAACCTCATTAATATATATAAATAATAATATATAATATAATATATACCATCAACACCATAAACACACACTATACATACTATATTATATAATAAATATAATATATATATAATATATATATATATATATATATATATATATATATAAAACTATATAATAAAAATAATATATATATATATATTATACTATTATATATATATACTATATATATATACTTATATTCCGAACCCAGAAAAATTTTGCCCTTCGCATCAAAGGTCCGAACTCTAAAAGGATTGGCCCTTCACCTCGAAAGGTCTGAACACCAAAGGCTTAGCATTATATAATGCCATAGCCAAAAACAACGAGGGAGGATACCATCAGATATAGGTGTATCAAGTTTGAAAGGAATACGATAATTATAAAGCGCACATTGAGGAGAATAAAAATTAGAACCCTAACCTTATGACTCAAATATATATATATATATATATATATAAATATATATATATATAATATATATATATTATATATATATATATAATTATAATATATATATATATATATCATATATATATATATAACTTATATATATTATAATATATATATATATATATATTATATATATATATAATAGAAGCATGTTGGCTGTTTATTTGCCATCTAGCTAATGCCATAGCCAAGTTTGGGAGCTCAGCGCCCCCCTCCGTGGGGCACAAGGAAGCGTACACCCGTCTACGACAAAGTTACGTCATCAAAAGAGGAGGTACCAAATTCGACGGGGATACGAGGTCTCTAAGACTCCCGTTGCTAAGGACCAAGAAATCCGCTGCTATGAAAAACTTTGAGGGGGATGCATCCCCCTACGGACGATGTAGGAATGCGTAACCTCGTCTGCGACGAGGTTACGTCATCAAAAGAAGGGGTATCATGTTTCAGGGGTATACGATCTTTCTAAAACCAGTAAATGGGAGGGATAAATTTATTATAACATGCATACCAAAGTGGATCCATAACTGCTCGTACGTTTGGCAGTTACGGACCGAAAGTGAAGACTTGTAAAATAGAATTTTCTTAGTTGTAAATACCCTAAAACAAAAGAATAAAAATTATTAAGAAATGGCTAATTACTTACGATTTTATTATTATTATTATTATTATATATTATATAATATATATATTATATAATATAATATATATAGATTAAATGTTTATATATATATATTATATAATATACATATATATATATATATATAATATATATATATATATATATATATATATATATAATATATATAATATATATATATATATATATATATATATATATATATATATTAGGTTATCTTACGTTGTGATAGGTTAGGTTAGGCTAGGTTACCTTAGTTGTGATAGGTCACGTTAGGTTAGGTTACATTGGTAACTTTAGGATACGCTATTTTAGATTAATATCGATAAAGTTACGTAACGTTCATTATCTCCCGAAGATAGTTGTTATAATCTACTGTATTACAATGAGATGTTTCTAACTGTTCCTCACAAAATTTTACAGAAGTTAGCCATTCAGTCCAACAATATATGAACAGAATTATTTTCCTTAAAGGCAATTTCGGATTCTCAAGCCACGTTCCATTTCTTACAGATTTAAACCCGGTACTTGCAGCATCTAATTCTTTAATTACTTTGTGTAAAGGTAACAAATTAAATTTAGTTGACATTTTCATAAATAATTAATATTACACGAAGAAATTGTTTTTGAATTTTCAGCATAAACTGTTCCATTTTATTTTGCTCAACAAAGCCTTAGGTTTCTACCATATACTCAAAAACAATTGTCGTACTTCATTTTTCTTTACTTTTTCTTCAATAGCAATTTGGGCAACTTTCAAATAATGCCTATTTACTTCATTATATAGAAGT
>JABUQX010072003.1:0-2500 GCA_015478945.1 Trachelipus rathkii | reverse complement strand
ATATTTATATTATATATATATATATATATTAATATATAATATATAATATATATATATATATATATATATATATATTATAACGCGTATATAAAGTATATGATAAGGCTTCGATTTTCCTCCGCGTTGCAATTATAAATGCAACTTTCCTTAAAACATATTTTATACTGAACGAAATATTTTGAAATTGTTTTAAATGATTTAACATTGACTAAATAGGGAAAACCACAAATAAAACTTCGTTGCAGGGCCTGTCTCAACTCGTTTTGAAAAATAAACGATATAAAAAAAAAAATTTGTTCGTCTCTAAATTTTTTATTTATATTTTTCTTGTGAAGCGCAATTTCGATAAGTTTTCAACTCATTATATATATATATATATATAGATATAACTATATATATATATATATTATAATATATATATAAATTATAATAATATATATATATATATATATAATATATATATTATATATATATATATATATATATATATATATATATATAATTATATATATTATATATATATATATATATATATATATATATATATATATATATATATATATATCATTTTATTTTATTATTTTTATTTTTATTATATATTACTATTATTAATATTATGTGATTATCTGTCGTTATATTATTATTATTATATTATATTTATTCATTATTATTATTATTATTCATATTATTATAATAAGGCTTCAAGGGACTGCGACCGTACCCTCACTGTAAGACATCTCGTCATGTGGGGTCATCCCTGAACCCAAAACAGCCAACATACATCTTACAAAAACCCCGAAATTCGCTCCTATTATGCACCTTTCTTCTCGCCTCTGCCAAACTCACTTCTCTCCTCCAGCATTTCTTTACTGACTCAATCCACTTTTTCTTCCGTCTCCCTGCCGGTCAATTCCCAACACACTCACCACTATACACCCGTAACCAACCGATATCATCCATCCTTCCACATGACCAAACCATCTAAATGTACTCTGTTTATTCTCTCATTACTCATTTCTTCACACACACAAAACCCCTCAAATACGGTTCTATTCTCATTTTATTAATTCGTCCCACACCTAACCACACCCCTAAATTGTCATCGAATACATTGTACTTTTAGAATTCGTATACCTCTTATTCCAGACCATAGTTTCACTTTTACTTACATTAACACAGGTAACAACATACCTTCATCCAAGACCCTATAGCGCAAAACTCAACAATTTAGTCCTGTTACATCTACCAAGGATTTAATAGCACGAGCTACCTTCCTCCCATTCACAACTTTTACTACACTCTGCATTATCCGTTCCCTTTCATCCAAACTATATCCTAAATTATTAAACTCAGACAACTTGTTCCGCTTGCTCACCATCCAACATAACCTCGCAACGAGGACTCGGTCTTCACTCACAACCATAACCTTGCGCTCTTATTCACGTTTACTTTCAAACCACTCCTTATTACACACCCTGCCAAATCCTTCTTCCAATCATCTCTCAATTATTTGTCAGATAAAAGATAGATTTACATTCTCAGGGCATTTAATTTATGATTCTATCTTTCCTGAGAAAAATGTAAATTAAACCTTTAAAGTGTACACTTTCATTGACATAAGAAAACTTAAAAACAGAACAAACACAGAAGATGGAAGAGAATTCCACAGAACCGAGGTGGCAGGAAAGGAGGCACCGCAGCGAACTTGGAAGCCTCTTTTAGTAAAAGTGTGAAACTATTGAAATTTTAATAACCATTCCGATGACAACGTCCAAAGCAGAGCGCTGTTTTCCTTATTTAAAAAAGGATAAAACCTTTCTTAGAAACACCATGAGGCAAGAAAGACTTTCCGGCCTTAGCAATGCATTCGATCGAGAAAGACTTTAATATGGGCATACAAGATTTTAATAATAAGTGATTGATAAATTGCTCAATCAAAAGATAAAAGAGCGGACTTTCTTTTTTAAATAAAATTGTAAAGGTAAGTTACATAACTTTTCTAAAAATAGTATTGATAAAATAATTTTTTAATTTTTCTAGATTAAAGCTTTACGGTCATCAATGCTCTCTTTTTGAAACACACACGCACTCCACGCGCACACACACACACACATCACACACACACACTACACACAACACACACACAAACAAATATATATATATATATATATTATATATATAATATTATATATATATATATATATATATTATATATAATATATATATATATATATATATATATATTATAATTATTTTTTGTGTGAGTAAAATGCAAAATGCAACTACCAATATTTTTTAGGCGAGCGCGCCTATATATATATATATAATATAATATTAATAATATTATATATATATATATATAATATATTTATATTATATTATATTACTATATATATATATAATATATATATTATATATATAATATATATATTAAATATATTTATAATATAATATATATATATAATAATATATAATATATATATTATATATATCTCTCTCT
>JABUQX010072002.1:17500-21397 GCA_015478945.1 Trachelipus rathkii | reverse complement strand
GGAGGGGAAAAGAGAGAGATATATATATATATATAATATTATATATATATATATATTATATATATATATATTTATAATATATATATATAATAATATATATATATATATAATACTATATATATTCTATTATATATATAATATATATATATATATAAAATATATATATATTATATATATAATATATATTATATATATATACTATATATATATATAATATATATATATATATATATATATATAATATATATATATATATAATATATATATATATATATTTATATTATATATATAATATATATATATATATATATATATATATTATATATATATTATAATATAGTTATATATATAATATAGTATATATAATATATATATATATATATATTATGTATATATAATATATAATATATATTATATATATATTATATATATATTATATATATATAATTATATATATATATATATATATATAGTAATATATATAATACATATATATATATAATTATATATATATAATTATTATATAAAAGGAGGGGTTTTAAAAGTAAACGTAGATAAAAGAGTAAGGGTATGGTAGTGAGTGAGGAGGAGTCCGCAAGTTGTAAAGTTATGTTTAATAGTGAGAAAGTGGAACAAGATTTTGAGTTGAAATATTTATATATATGTTGTAATGAAACTTGGACGGAAGATGCAGAGTGTATCAGGAAAGTTGTCAATGGTAGGAAGGTGGCGGTGCAATTAAATCCTTGGTGGAGTAAAGGACTTAAGTTGCGCTAGGGATTCTTTGCATGTGGGTTTGTTGTAAACCTGTGTCTAATTGTTTACAGTAGTGAAACTATTGATCTGGAAAAAGAAGTAAGATTTAAGGACCAATATCTCAGATGGGACAATCATAGGGGCGTGTTAGGTATGGGAAGAATTTGATAAAATGAGGAAATGAACGCATTACGGAGTTGTGTGGTGTAAGAAAATCGTAAATTGAGAGAATAAACAAGAGTAAATTGAGATGGTTTTGCCATTATGAAAAGGCATGGATGATGTCGGTGGTTAAGGGAATTGTATAATGGTGATTTTGTTTTTGGGGAATCGGACGGATCTGAGTGACCGAAGAAAAAGTAGATTGAGGCAGTAAAAGGAATGCCTGGATGAGAGGAATGTTTTGAGTTTGGCAGAGGCGAGAGGTGCATAATAATAGGAGTAACGGCGGGGGGGGTGTGAAGGCGATATGGTTGTCGGTCTTGGACCCGAGGGGATTACCCCTTCATGAATGAGTATCACACTGAGGGTCCGTGGTAGTCTCGTGAAACCTTTGGGTGGATTTTTCTAATTGCGACGAGTTCTCACTTAAAGATATGGAGGGGCGGCAAGATTATATGTTGGCTTTCTTTTTTAAATACTACATTCTTTCGGATACTTTTCTGTTTCCTGGAATTGCGCACCTCACCCCAATCTGGAAAAAAGTGATAGATACTTTATATACTATATTATAATACTATATATATATATATATATATTAATATATATATATATATATATATATATATATATATATATATATATATGTGTGTGTGTGTGTGTGTGTGAATGTGCGTGTGCCGTGTATGACGTGCGTGTGTGTGTGCATTTCAATGTAAAAGGTTTCATACATATATTTAAAAAAAAAATATATATTATGAAACGTATAGAACCAACATAATCTAATAATTACGATCTAAAAACATTTTACCAATTCCTAATTTAAATACACAACTAATAAAAAAATATTATTATTATGGACATTATACAATCGTAATACAATCATTTGTTGTAATTCTATATATAGTGTTAATATATATGAATACGTATATTAATATACATCCTCATGCATGTATAATTATAAATGCCAAATTATCATAAACAGTTTTAGAAAATACACAATCCTTTATACGAGGGTCGTCAATTAATTAAAATGTTAAATAGACAGTATAATTGCATGAATATAAAGGAAAAATACACCCACATACATAGGTATTCTTTTATGCCCATAAGTATACATGAATGCCAAGAAATTAATAACATTCTAAAATATAACCTAGTAAATATACCCTTTATATATAAATTATTCAGTAAAATACCAATATACGTGAAATATACAGAAAAATATTACATCTTAAAAATTACAGTACAGTAGTTTCTTAAAAATATGCATACAAATATACATAATGTATGGGTAACATTCAACCCTAATAAAAAGGTCTGCAAATAAATTATGGAATAACTAAAAATATTAACACTTTTACCACTGTGCCTTCCAGTTTGTAATAAAATATGTTACATAATGCTGGAGAAATTGAACTTTCATACAATTACAAAAGAAATACACAAGGGGGATTATTCAAGAAAGCAAGAAAAAATACCCACATTCAATAAATAGGTCTCAGTTATAATCCAAATAAAACATTTAGAAAATTATTCATTTGTAAAAACACATTCCTTGTAGTCATCGTTATAATTAACATTAGTTATTAAGTATTCGTAGAACTTTACTTTAAATATTGCCTTCAGTTATAATTAAATACATGTTACACCTTGAAGTTACACGTCCATCTACACAGGTCTTTCATTATCTACTAGAAGGGATTATGCAGTAAAAAATGGGTCGATAAAAGTTTGCATCTTTGGAGGCCAATAAAAAATAGCCAGACCCTATCGGATATATCGGTTATTTTTTTTTTTTTTTTTTTTCTCCGGTTCCACTTCAAAAAAAAAAAAAAAGTTATTTTGAACTCCATTTTATGGCACTGAAAAATAATACTTCTCAACATTATGAATTTATGTCATTTCTTGAGCTGCAGGTATTAAATATTTTGCTATTTTTTTTTTTCTTTAAATTAATATTAGAAATTATTTATGCTAGATGAGATAGGTAATTATATTACTATATTATTATTATTATTATTATTATTATTATATTATTTATTATTATTATTATTATTATTATTATATTATTATTATTATTATATTAGTTATTTTATTATTATTATTATTATTTTAGTTATTATTATTAATCTTATATTATTATATTATTATATTATTATTTATATTATATATTATTTTATTATATTATATTATTATTATTATTATTAGTGTTGTTTTCTTTAATTATTTTACAATTCCTATTCAATTATTATTCTGTATTATTATTGTTTCATTTATTTATTATTATTATTATTATTATTTATTATTATTATTATTATATATTATTATTATTATTCATTATTTATATTATTTTATTATTATTATATTATTATATTATTTATTATGATTATTATTATTTTATTATTTATTTATTATATTATTATTAGTTGTTGTTTTCTTTATTTATTTATTATTATTATTATAAAAACTCAATATCAGCATTTATTTGTAATATGATTTTTGATGCTTTTTCAAGCCCCCTGAAAGTATTTCTTTCAACAGAAGAATTTTCTTTAAAATTATTCTTGAATTAAATAAAACAATTTGATTTTAGTAGAGTACCAAGCCTTTCGTCCGTACACTTCGGGCATTTTCAAGGAATAAATTTATTTTAATATTTTTAACAATTTGATAAAATAAATTTCTTGTAAACTATAACAAAATAAATAAATAAAATTTAAATTTTTAAACAGCATTAAAAGAGGGTTTCTCCATCATAACAAGAAAAAATTGTTATTTATGAATTGCGACTAGGGGATCGTTGCTTCTTAAGGAAACATAAACCAATGATAAACATTAAATATAACGAAATGTCCAATTTTTTGGAAATCTTTTAAATGACAAAAATCAATGTAAAGTTGAACTTTTCTTAACTTTTAAATTTAAAATTATTATTTATTTATTTTTGTTATTAGTTACAAGAAATTGTATTTTACAAAA
>JABUQX010072001.1:20000-53012 GCA_015478945.1 Trachelipus rathkii | reverse complement strand
CCAGAGGGCACATGTAGAAGAGGAAATGCATAATAACGAAGGGAGGTATTTATAATTTTTTTACTCATTAAGTAGAGAAACTTGTCTCACTCGATATGTTAAGAACTTCAATATGAAAAAACACCAAAGGTCATGGTAATAATTTGTATCATGAATGGGGGGAAAGTCTATAGCACCACATGGATAATAGTACTAAGTACTATACTATTATATATGCTATATTAGTATAGTATATAGGTATATATATATAAGTATATATATATAATATATATAGTATATATATATATATACTATATAATATATATTATATATTAGTACATATATATATAGTAGTAATACCGTATATATATATAATGATATATATATGAATTTATATAATAGTATATATTTAATATGTATGTATATAATAATATATATATAGGTATATATATTATATATATGATTATATAGTATATATATATATATCATATAGTAAATCAGGTTATATGTGGATAGATTATATATATAGGTAGATTATATGTGTGTGTGCGTGTGGATGTACGATTTTCGCTAAACTCTAGAAAAAACTTAACTGATCCGCTAGTCCGCAATCCGCGGATAGTGGATGTTTTTACTATCCCGCAATGCCGGCAATGCCGCATCCCCGGATTAGTGAAAAATCACGTAATCCGCTACAACCCTCTAATTATATATATAGTATATATATTATAATATATATATATAGTATAATAGTATATTATATATATATATATATATATATATATACTATATATATCTATATATATAATATTATAGTATATAATATATATAGTATATATACTATAATAGTATATTTATAGTATATTATAATACTATATATTATATATATAGTATGTATATATATATAATATATATATATATAATATATATATATATATATTAATAAGTATATAAGTATTATATTATATATATATATATATATATATATATAAATAATTATATATATATAATTAGGTAGTACTATATATATACCTATTAATAGGTATATATATATATAATATATATATATATATTATATATATAATATGGATATATTTATATATAGTTATTATTTAGGATATAGCATACAATACAAAATTAATTACTTTTGTGGCAATGCATTTTAATATAGTTTTTAGAATATAACTGAAAGTAAGATTAATAATTTTTTTTTACGGCATTTTTTTGGTTTTTTTGTTTCTTGTTTTTTTTCCGTGACTTTTTACCCGTTTTTTCCCAAGGTTTTTCCCGGAAAAACTTAAGTGAGAAAAACTACCCTTGCCAGCCTTGTGCCTTTGTGGTAAATATTACACTTATAAACGCTACGCTGCTAAACGCATGATTCTATGTATTAATTTTAAAACTTAAAAAATTTTTTTAATTTTTGCTTTATATTAATATATAGTTATATATATTATATATATATATACTATATATTAGTATAATATATTTATGATAATTAATATTGCTATAGGTTATATATTATATACTATATAATATATAATATATATATATATAGAAGTGAAGAATACTTGTAATCAAATTGTTTAAACATGATATAAAACCAATCAATAGGTATTACTCAATAGTAATAAATTTGTATCAATGAAGAGGGGGTAAGTTAATTTAAGATTAAAACATTAATATATTATAAGAGTCAGTATAGTATTGGAACTTATATTATAGCTTATGCAAATAAAGTCATGATATAAGGTATGGAATTCAATTTCACTAATAAGTAAATTATAAATAATAGAGTTATAATAGTTGCTAACTTATCTAGCTAGTGTAAATTTATATATAAGGAGCAGTAGGAATGTAAGGACACCTATATATATCTCATAATATATTAATAGATATATATATATATTTATTATATATATATATATATATATTATATATATATATATGATAATATATATATATATATATATTAATATATATATATATATATTTATTAATAATATATATATAATTATATTAATATATATTAAATATATATATATAGAGTATATATATATATTATATATATTAATATGATATAGTATAATATAGTTATAATATATAATATATATAATAATAATATATATTTTATAATTATATATATATATATATATAAATATATACCTCATGTATAATAATAATTATATATAATATAATATAATATATGTTACATATATATATATAAAAAACAATTAGTCATGAGAAAAAAAAACAAATTAATAATATAATTAACTAAGACACTCCTTAATAATAGGACCTTTCCGAAAAGAAAATTTCTATATAGCAATTAACCACTACATTTTTTCACTCAGAAGTCAGTAAATTAACAACTTTTATGCTATTTATTAATAGGCCATTAATCTAGGCATTGTTTCTATACATGCATTCTAATTCTGATTTTAATTATATTTATCGAGCTAAATGATATAAATTAAGATTAAACATACTTATTTATAATGTTTAATAATTTGCTTATTTAATTTTGTAATTATTATGATAGAGCAAAAATTTATAATTAATTCTGTGTCGATTTTCACTTCACAGGGGGGCACTTGAATATCTTGATACCACTCCGAGGGGGCAAAGCCCCCCGGATGAGTATGCCTCGTCAACCATGATAAATTACCACTGCCTGAGCGTGTGGAGCCAGAGATATGCCTGGAGGCCGCACTACAATCATATTCATGCGTTAGGTCGAAGGCGAGATCAAATAAGATTGAACGGTGGTAGTATTAGGTATATATATATTATATTATGGGCTTACCAACTCATGTCACAATTTTACTTTGTCACAGGTAATGCTATTATAATTATGTCATCGAATAGAATAGGTACCCGTAGATCGAGTCCGAATATAAGTTCGGTACCTTCTATCTTTATGTATATCAGAAATATAATGATATTAGATACATGATATTGGGTAACCTGGATAAATTAGTCTCAAGATGAGGAATAAATGATGGCTGGAGTCACGGTATTCACGTATACTCACGTTAAGATCTGTATAGACGAGAGAGATTCAAGGTTGTTATGTGTGCTTGGTTGAATGTAAGGTTAAAGTAACGGATCCTATACTCTTGTTATTGTGCGATTGAACATAGCTGACACTCGAGGATAGAGTACAGCTATTCATGTTGCGGGATATATATTTTCTGCACAATGCAGTGTACTTGGATGCGGGTGTATGTATAGGATGATGCCGTTATCTCTTGATTTTGAGATGTGTTGGTGTTGTTGAATGCTGATCGCTCAAATGCAGAGTTTGATCGAGACTCAGGTGCAAATCAATAAAAAATACAATGCGTATATGGTATAATTATAATATAGATAGTGGTATCATATTGGGGTGTCGGGAAGATAAATGAGATGGTTATAGAAGGTGATTGAGATTTTGAGGAAATGAAGAGGTATGTGCATGTGTAAGTAATACCTGTTCTTTAAAGACTATAAATATAAGGTACTATATTTGATAGTAAAGTATGATAATGATAAAGTTATTTACTATATATTATAGTTCATTTTTAAATATTTTTCATATCATAGAAGGACGAAAAAGTATGTATTGTAATTTGTGTTGGTGAAGAAGAATGTTGAAGTTATGTGTTATGATGTTATCAATATCAGTATGAAGTAGGAGGTTAGGAATGGGATTATCGGAATCGTTGATTTATGAGGTATATAGATAAAATTAAGTTATACTGGGAGGCTTTGGAATGAGGAGAGATGATAGGAAGAATAAAATATGGATATAGAATTAAGTATATATAATACTATATATTATATATAAAGTAACGAAGTTAAGATGATACACATAAGTGAGTAATAATATAAGTAGAATATAAGTTATAGGATAGAGCGCTTTTCAAAGGGATAAATATCTAAGTTTGCATTAGTAATGTAAAAATGAAGGATTTGAGAATATCTGAGCGTTACAGCTCAATGAGTATTGGAAGTATGAATGTGCTTACGAAGTGTGGTGGGCATTAATGAGACGTTGTTCTTGATAATATTCTGCATAACTATAGGTAGCAGAAATCAGCAGAAGAATGAATAGTTGAGGTGGTGGGAAGTGTGCTTGTGAGTACTATATGTAATAGTACAACTGTTAAAAAAGGTGAGTGGAGTAAGAGAAATAGGTGATAATGAGTTAGATGGCAGAGATGCAGTGTACAAATATATGATAAAGAAGAAGAGAAGCGTGATATTGGGTGGAGAGCAAGACGAATGATGAAACCAGAATTGAGTGGTGAATATCTACATGTCAAGGGTATAGAGGTATTTCACCGGAATGAAATTAAATCAATGAGCGGAAGGCAAGATGGTGATGTGATTGAGATTTTGGAAAGTTGTGATAAGACACGGAATAGGCGTTTTGAAATGGAAGGTTATAAAAAAGGAGAAAAAAAAGAAATATAATGATTATTAACGTAGGTGAGGAAAGAGAAGAGATGTAAATGAACAGTTTTTAATTGGGCAACCCTTAGGAGAGAATGTAATGGGACTTATCAGAAGGAGGGTATATTGAGCACGCATATCTGAGAGAGATTAAAAACGTGTGAGGCACGATAAGGTTATAGAGAGAGGATGATTAAGATATAATGGATCGTTGACGTTTATTAAGCATGATTAAATGTTAATACTGAGTTAGATGGTGCCTACGGTAACTGATGATTTATGTGTATATATGATCGAGAAGAAGTGGCGTGTGTATATCGTAGTGACTAGCAAGTACGAATTGAAGAAGATACATGAGGCTATAACGGTATAGGCATACGCTGGTGGAATATGAGAGTGGTGTGAGTATGACAAAAATCGTTGATGTAGGCGGAGTTTAGAGAAAGCGAGAAATGAATGTTGAAGAGAAAATGAAGGGATAGAGAGATAGTAATGAGGGTGGATTAAAGTTTTTTTTTTATTGGCAAATAGGCGTATAATATGATTAATAGGGAAGCTCTATGGCACACGTGTTATTGATATATGGTGGATAAATGGTGGTAAAGTGGCGCGCTTCATGGATTGTATGCATAGAAGCTATTGGAATAAAAAGTTATGTGGTAATTAATAGTTATGCAGTAACAGATTTTGAAATTAACTGATGAATGATCGAAAAAAAACGGTAGGGGCGAGATTTGGTGATTGATTGGATTTGGAAGTTGTTTATAATGTGTAGCACAGATTTTATGGAGGGTGTAGTTCCGAGGGATTGGAGGAGAGCAGTAATAATACCCCCTTATATAAGCGGTAAGTGGGGATAAGGGTGACCTGTTAGAAATTAAAGGGGACATTAGTTTATGAGTGTTGTAGAGAAGATATATGCTGGTATTTTGGTCGAAAGAGTGCGTCGAGTGACTGAAGGACTGATTGGTGAAGAACAAGGTGCGTTTAGAAGTGTAGAAGATGTGTGGATCAATTTTTACATTGAAACAAATGACTGAGAAAAAGGGGGAGGAGAAGAACAAATTGGAGTTAGGTTTTATGGATTTGCAACAGGCGTATGACAATTAATAGGGAAGCTCTATGGCACGTGTTAGTGATATATGGTGTTGGTGGTAAGCTTCTGAATGGAATCAAAAGTATGTAAGACGATAGTGAAGCGTGTGTAAGAATAAATGGAGTCGAAAGCGATTGGTTTAATATTAATAGCGGAGTGAGGCAGAGGTGTGTCATGTCTCCTTGGTTATTCAACTTGTATATGGATGGGGTTATGAAAATATTAAGAGGTGGGGTGGCAGGGGATGGTGTTAGAATGATGGAGAATGGAAGAGAGTGGAGGGTGCCCTACCTGTTATATGCGGATGATTGGTTTTGTGTGGTGAATCTGAAGAGAGTTTGAGAGAATTGGTAGAGAGATTTGGCAGGGTGTGTAAAAGGAGGGGTTTGCGGATGATTTGGTTTTGTGTGGCAAATCCGAAGAGAGTTTGAGATGATTGGAAGAGAGATTTGACAAGGTGTGCAAGTGGAGGGATTTGAAAATAAACGTAGATAAGAGTAATTTTATGGTTATGAGTGAGGACATTCCTGGGTGAAAGTTATGTTAGATGGTGAGTAGCTGGAACAAGTGTCTGAGTATAAATATTTATGATATATGTTGGATGAAAAGGAAACAGATGATGCAGAGTGTAAGTAGGAAAGTGTTGAAATGGTAGGGAAGGGCCTGGTGCAATAAATCGTTGGTGAGTAAAGACTAAGTCTTGTGTGCGCAAAGGTCTTACGTCAGAGTATGTTGTTACATGTGTTAATGTATAGTAGTGAGACTATGGTCTGGCTCTTGAATAATATATAATATATATATTATAATATATATATATATATATATATATATTATATATATATATATATATATATAATTATATATATAATATCATAATATATATATATATATATATATAATATATATATATATACTGTATATATATATAGATGGCCAATCTTAGGGGGTGTAAGGTGTGAGAAAATTGATAAAATGAGGAATGAGACGCATTAGAGAGTTTGTGTGGTGTGAAGAAAGGGTATATGAGGAGAATAAATGAAAGTACGTTAAGCATGGTTTTGGTTATAAGGAAAGGATGGATGATGGTTGGTTAAGACGTGATGTCATAGCATGGTGGAGGCGTGTTGGGAAAATCGAACCGGCTGGGAAGACTGAAGTGAAAGTGGATTGAGTTAGTAAGGAATTCCTGGACGGAGAGAAATTGGGAGGTTTTTGGGCAGAACGGCGAGAAGAAGGATGCAGTAATATGGAGTTATGGAATAGCTGTGTTTTGTGAGGGGCGTATGTTTGTTGAGTTTTGACTCACCGTGGACGCAAGGGATGAACCCCACGAATTGGACGGTTTATGTAGATGCCATTGTGAGGGTCGTCGCGTTCCCAGAAGCTGTAGGGTGGACTTTTCTAGACTGCTACGCGTTCTGCACTGAAAGGTATAAAGGGGGTGGTTAAGGCTTGGGCTTTCTTTTCGACTTGCCAGTCATAATTCTTCTACTACTTTTCTGTTCTGGTGCATGTTTGCGCCCCTTACCCCCAGTCTTGGAGAGAAGGTTGTGGTTGGATGATATATATATATATATATAATATATATTATATATATATATTTTATATATTATAATATATATATATATTATATAATATATATATATATATATATATATATAGTATATATATATAATGAATATATATATATATATATATATATATATAATATATATATAGTTAAAGGTTCAGAAACAGCTCTTTATTCAGCGAAATGGATCAACTTTTAATTAGATGGCTATACTTAAAATGGTGGAATTTCTTTTTTGAGACAATGTTATCCTTTTTGATATGAGTCAAATTTAAAATACTGAGATTGAGAATAGTGTAGCTTTTTGAGATTTATGTCGTAATGAAAATTATATCTTAATCATCAGACACGTGAGTATCAGGGTGCTGATGTGCTGTCTTCTCACTAAAGGAAAGAATTTTCTATATTCTATGTAATTTGTATATAATGGGTATTAGTGGAAGTTTTATTGAAAGAATTTAATTATGGTGAGTGGATGAGTGCCAGGGGATATAGTATTAGATAAATGAATTGGAGAATTGAGTAAGAGGGTGGAGGGTGTACCTTGGCCTAAAATTTATATAATTGAGGTATTTATATAGTAATTTTAGGCTTTCTGTTATAGGTAGATATATTCATGAGTAGAGTTTGTGAGGATTGTATTATGAGAGAATTTGTCAGGGTATGTTAAAAGAGGAATTTTATTTGAAGATAAACGTAGATAAGAATAAAGTTAATGGTTGTTAGAAGTGAGTGAGCAGTACCTCAGTGTAAAAGTATTATGTGTTAAAGATGGTGAGTACTCAGTACTGAATATAACAATGTATATGTTCCTGAGTATAATAAATATTTAGTAATAGATTTATCCTGTATTTTGGAAAATGGAAAAAGGGGAGGCGGATGATGCACGAGTGTAAAGTATATATAATGAGAAAAGTTGTGAATGAGTTAAGTAGGTGGCTGGCTTTTTGCTATTAATGTAGGTAAGTCATTGGTGGTTATTTGATATATAGGGACGTGACGGTTATAATAATCTTTGAGTTGAATGCTAATGAAGATATTTCGGGGTATATTAAACACAATTAGAGGGTATGGTATGCTTTTTACAGCATTCCTGTTGACATCAATATAGTTATATTCATATAATACATATATATAGAGTGATCTTATCAAACATCGCATATTATACAGATATTTAATTTAAAAGTAAAATTTAATGTTTTTGATATAAAATAAAAATCAAATAAATGTTAAATAATTTTTGGTTATTATATTGAATTTATATTTAGGCATTCCGACCGTTCATAGTATATTATATATATTTTATATATAATATATATATAAATATATATTATATATATATATATATATATATAATATAATATATAATATTTATATATATATATATATATTATAAATATAATATATATATATATATATATTAGAGTATATATATATAATATTAATAATATATACTATTTATATAAAAGTATATAAAAAATAAAAATATTTAAATAATATAAATTATATATAATTGTAATATTAATATATATATAGTATATATATAGATTATATATATATAATATATATATTAAAATATTAGTTAATTATATATATTTAATTAATAATATAGTAGTAATAGAACCATCTCTATAGCGATAATAATCACCTAAACTTATCTTTTCTATGATAGTGAGATAAGTGAATAGAGGTAATTAACGCTTTCAAACTGTATACGGGTAAAAATATATAATTAATATATATATGGTTTATTATGTTATTGAGTGATGGATAAATACTGTAATCACTATCGACGATGTTTTGGTGACCTGCCTAGGTTCTACACTCACTAAGGTGGAGTAGTGCTGCCCCCTTAGCGGTACCAGAGGGTAAAAATTTCACGTCCTGAAAATCGCATGTTAGGTAATCAATTAACGTATCTGAGAGTAAACAATATATTTGGGATGTGAGCCTAGTATGATGACGTAATGCTCGTCGGAGTCAGAAAGATTACGTACACTCCTATTGACGTCCCGTACCGTAAGGGGGGAGGTGAATTCTAAATAATGCATAATAGGTATATATAATACCACAAAAAAATATAAAATTGATTAATAACGTCTAAAAGACTGCAAACCAAAACTTCCCCGTTTTCGTAATAAGGAAGTGAATGAGATTTATGATGAGGGTACCACGTCTGAAGACTCGAGAGATGCTGATGTTCACACGAAATTTCTTGCGAATTCGAGAGACTACCACGAGAGACAGGCCTTGCAATCTACATCAGCTGGTAGGTGGGTAACTCCACATTGGAAACAAATAGGAGGCTGGCTAAATTCTTATCGGACATGGAATGAGTAAAAATATATAGTAAAATACACGACCATACAAATTATCATTTAAAGAAGTGTTACTATATATACTCGGGCACCAAGAACAATCGGAATGCAAAACAGAATAAAAGAGAAAGTAAAGAAATCAGGCAACGAACAGCAGAAATGAAGCACTATGAATATAGATAAGGAAGAAGAACGTATTCATCAAGACAAGAAGCAACACCGCAAACGCCATCCTAAGGTGAAGAAGAAGATTACGCAAGTATTAAAACGCAGACACGAAACATAGGAACATGGCACATGAACACCCTTGAAATAACAGAATTGAACAAACGAAGAAATGCAAAGAGGAGGTCGAGTTACTGCAGACATAAGCGATATAATG
Organism: Trachelipus rathkii; assembly: GCA_015478945.1. NCBI lineage: Eukaryota > Metazoa > Arthropoda > Malacostraca > Isopoda > Trachelipodidae > Trachelipus > Trachelipus rathkii. Next base: position 43,230 of record JABUQX010072001.1, on the reverse strand, counting down.
TAAAAGTTGTTTATAGTGGGACAAACAAGGATCTGGGAAAGCACAAGTGCGATACGCTTTGAGTAGATGAATACATACACATATATAAGTTAAGTATACAATCTATGTTGGTGAGCTGTTTAATAATTATCGATTATTTCCACCCCTCCTAAGAGAGATATTATATATATAGAAATAAGTGAGAGGTCGAGATTTATCAGTGTACACCTCAAAAGATGGAACATCACAAAATCGAAACAATAAACAACTAATAATAACATTATTAAAATAACCATACATTAATTATTTGGCCAAAATATTTCTTTGTCTTCTTTAATAGTTTGAGATAAATAAACATCAGGACACAATGGGTCACCTGTTGTCCTTTCAATACACTCACATCTTTCATTCTGAAAACTGAAAGTAGAAATTAGTACACATGAAACTGCCCTCATCTTTCATAACACGCCCCATTTCTGAGCATTTAATACCTTGATTCAATTTTTTGCAATCATATATAGATCACTTAATAGATCAACCCGCCTCATTGGATCTATTGATTGCACTATTCGATAACTCCCATATGGGAAAACAATTTTCTTAGGCTAACAAATCAGTTGTACAATCTTGGGAGTGGATATAACAATTAACATCAGCATATACACTATTCGCACATATACACGGAAGCAGTCAACCTCTCAGTCAAGATACTACTCCATTACTAACACGAGTCCACCAGTCCCACTCACAATTTAATCTTCATACTAACCCATCATCTTTAGACACTCGATTCACCACCAATTGATCCCTAAAGTATGCATGTACTCTATTGATCTATTGATCTTTGATTCTATTGATCTATTGAATATTGAATACAAGATTTTTTACTAAAATTGTAACGTTTTACATACGCTAAAAACAGTAAAATCAGTAAATCAAACCACCATCCAACCACCCTCCTCTCCATTCGTGATCAATGATATATTGATCTATTGACATACCATTTAAGTTATAATTTTTAACTAAAATTGTATGTTTTACATACCCTAAACAGTAAATCAGTAAATCAAACCACCATCCAACCACCCTTCTCTTCAGTTTGTGATCTATTGATCTAATTGATCTATTGATCTATTTGATCTATTGATCTATGATCTATTGATCGACTAAAGTTGGGAGGTACTCAAGGGTTCAACCACCGCCACTGGAGTTTTTTTAGCTCCACAATACCTCTTGGGGCCGCTAGGGAAATTATCCCTAACTGTGTATACTAGCTCCTAGGATAGATAAAGCACATACACTCAAAATGTTAGATAGGTACATGTAAAATGAGGCGGAATATATAAGAATGTCTTATAACTCTCAACAGACTACAACATAACGACATTAGGACATCGTTCTTGTTTCTAGGCCCTTGCTGGGTAAACTTACGGACCATCCCAGCACAACTTCACACTTTTTCCAACGGGATCCTCTGACACGCCCATGCTGAGGTGGCTCCCAAAGTATTCGATCTAAGCCATTTCTCATAGGAGGGGGAGCAGGGAGCGACAAAGTATAATAGCTAGCTACCATAGCAGAAATCTTTATTACCATATTGCTTATCTTCTATTCGATCACGCTCTCCATTTCCGATTTGCCCCAAGATGGGGCTTAGCATTGATGCATAGTCACCGAGGAAAAGAAAAAAGCAGTAAGGAGAACATGACAAACGTCGAAAGAAGCCAGCCTTTTTGCGAGTATCGACTTTTTGGTAAACCCACTACAGTAGTAGCTAAACCATATATATACGAATAGTATCAGGTCTGAGTACACCTGAGAATGTACAAATCCACCCTACGAATGAAGCATCACTAGGGACGACGTAACAAGTTTCCACATCAAATAAAGCAGGACGGAGACTCACTAAATTGGTAAATCGTCAATGAGCGTAGAGTAAGGGTAAGCTTCATATGACACCTGCTACCAGGTGGGCCACAAACCATGCCAGCATATATACAATAAAACCTGTACAGATGACATAAATCGCTAACACACACGCGTGTTACAACACACGAATAAACTGTTAACATTAAACCGAACACATATGTTCTCTCCATCCATACCATAGCAAACACCACGCTTATTATAAGTCTATCACTAAACCGCATACCGCCCAACTCACATTTCGCATCTCCTTTGCACAGACGTAATTTCCTATCCGTTCTCATCCACCGCGTTCATACGCAATACTCAACTATCTTACACCTAATACGTGTCTTCGAACGGTTATTTCCTTTCTCAACCTACGAACACTCACGTACACAACATTTAAATACATCCGCTAACAATTACTCAATCAACATTCGGAATTAATCATTCTCACTAATATCTGATCCCTTTCCACAACAATAGACCAACCATCTCAAACAATAACTTCTCGTCATTTATATAACTCCATTCATTTAAACGTAAATAGAGCGCTTCCATCATCCTTCAACCCTACAACACAACGTCCTTAGCTGCTAAACATATAACGTGTCCGATATACATGAATCTTACATATGACAAAACTTAATTATTAACGTATCCCATATTTAGCAAAAAAAAACACTTAGCATGGCCCTAAAGAAAATTACGATCCCACACATTACACACGAATCATAAGCACATGATTTACAAATTACAGAAGTAATACAATTCTTGATTCTGCACAAACACAAAATATTTCGCAAGACCCATAAGTCTCAAACTAACCATACAATACACAGGTAACAAACATAGTAACAACATACCCTCATGTCAAGACTCAAAGTAAGCGAGCTACACTCTACGAGAACTATGCAGTGCCACTTGTTACAATACGCACTAAACCTGAATTTCGTATAATTGCAACTCCTCAATCTATCCTTCAAGGCACCATGTCACAACTTTCTCCTATACACACTAATTATACATGGCATTCAATCTCGTCTTCTCACCATTTTAGAAAATTCCAAAACAACAATGTACAACAAATTTCTTCTCTTATTAAATTCAAATAATAACTACTTCAGTTTACGAAAGAGCCTTTAACCTGTCTGAATCATATCTATCAGAAACTCACAACTCGCATCATCTATGAGGAGGATTGGTCTAACCTCACAAACGTAACAAGTTTCGTACATTATGATAGTGCCCACACACATAAACATTTACACTCAATACACTATTATTATATATCATAGATCTTCACTTTTCAAAACCCCCCCTCCTTTTACTATACACTTAGTCCCATATTACCCTTCCTCCTCACAACCCAAAACTATCATCATTATACATCAATACATCACTACATTCAAGATTTTTCGACTACCACCCAACAAAATAAATTATCATCCCGCCATGAAGATTCAACAGAGGTATTTGAAAGTACCCTACAACCATATATCCATTCAAACAATTCTACACAATCTTCTATTATATGAAACCATTATTCCCCCTCGCAATCAGGTAAAATGTAAAGCTCACTCTATCACAGAATTTAATCAGGAGTCACGTTAATCACAAATCTCCCAGGCCATCTCACAGATCAATTACAGACTCACATTTAAGGGATACTAACGCAAGGAGAAACTCAACACCCACATCCACTGAGACTACTTCACTACAAGCTATTAATCCTAAACCCTAATCACCCCGATTGAACCCACTTCTCCTATTCTCACTCCTAGCATACGCATTATTCATACATAATCTTTGATTCCCATTCCAGGAATAATACCCATTATAGTCAACCTAACTACCTTTGCTATTTACAGTCTAAAGCTTTGACTTAATTTAACTCTATCACTAAATGAGGCCTGTTTAGTATTACACTACAATATACAACCTAAATATTCTATCCCGAGTAAATACATTTTACTGCGCTTATATACCATCTATTAACCTCGTCTAAGGCGATGTTACGTCACCCCTGAACGGGGTACCAAGATTGAGAGAGATACCTCTCAATATACTCACTTCAACTAGAATCGACAAACCTTGATTCTTTCAAACACAGAGCCCTTATTGCTCCTCCACTATTATGCCGACGGCACGCTTCTTTCAATCACCAACACATCCAAGCTTATACCTCCCTACAACACTCAATAAACTGATACCGGTATACTCTCTCTGCAATCCACCTTGAAGGACCACGCTTGAGGCTCAAGGCCTCAGCTTCTATATATACGGCTGTGTAACGGCCCATTACCCGCTTGAGCGCGTTCCCTTCTCCTCAAGGTCCCCGTGAGACTTATAACCCCCTCCTCATCAAAACTGCTCTTATGTGATTCGCACAACCTTCCTCAATAAACAAAGGGGTCCATCCACTATAACCCATCCTCAGGCTCTCGGGTCCTTGTTCGGTACTCCATGCACTGAGGGGATGATATGTCACTACTATACCTGGCATGTAGTTTGCTATCTCCTAGTCTTATACCTCAACTCTTCCGTTCACTCTAACACCCTATGAAAACTGTAACTTTTTCCCCTTCACCGTAAAGAAACCTTTCTATATGCCCCAAAATGATATATTTCTTGTGTCACATGGCCATCTATATATAACCAACTACTCTACTCACATATGACACAACAATTAGTGAACATTAACGGGTTTACGGTATATGATATTGTTAGAGAAAATATTAGATGTAATTATTTATGTAGATTTATTTACTTAATGATAGTGGATTAACTTAGAACGATGATTGTGTATCGATATAAATACGATAAGCTCATACTGTTTATACGTTATTTTTGATTGAGATTAATATGTATTAATAGGTATATTTGCTATATACTCACGTAGAATTATTGGCTAATGTCTAAACGTTTATTCATAGTTCACAATGATTATTATATAAATAATATAATAATACTCGAATACGAGCGTACACTTTTGAATGAAAGATAGTGTAAAATTCATTAATAAGTATCAAGATGGCTGGTATGCTTTGATAGAGTGGTCACTTATTAGTTTATAAGTTATATTATTATATATTAATAGAATTATTGTTAGATAATATATTAACGTACCTATACCCTGTTGATTAGATATAGCATAATTATAATGAATAATGTGGGTAACTATATCGAGTGTATGTATTTATGACGCTGAAAGAATTCAACCTAAGGAAATGGGATCACCCAAATCAAAATCTAATCAGTAGTTGACATATACCCAGCCCTGGGGGGATCTGACAGTTTAATTCAGAGAGATTGTTAGGCAAATAGAGTCACTAATTTATTTTCATCAAGATTTATACAACGCCTCAGAAAGTCTATGTCCTCACCTGAGATCTCGTTTTGTCTACCTTCTGTAAGTGAGGGTTCATATAAAATATTGTTTGTCATAGACCGTTCTCATATAACACTTGCTTCTGCGTAATTAGGTCTTGGGAAAATACAAATGATGTCCTCATCACATGTCCTGTTTATCATCTGGTGCTAAACATCACTAATTGTGTAATGTCAGATTTAACAGACATATGTAAAATTCTTCTAATTGGGTTTTTCTTAAAAAGGATATACACAGTACATATATCACCTAATTCGTTATCAACTGAAATGACATTTAGTATTTTTCGTATTAAAAGTCGTTTTGTTATATTGTTTTCATAAGTCCGAGAAACGGAGTTCTTTCTCTGATCGACTCAGTTCGGCGTCCAACACAATCAATTCAACTGTGTATACTTCGAGACTGCTTATAATTCACACAGTATGACTTGAAGATCCGTTGATTTTATAATCTTCAATTGAATAAAATTTCTGACGTACACATGGATGTCCCTACATAGTGAGGAATAGACGTAATTCTTTGGTCGCGCAAGGCTTTTCAGGGTAGGAGTTTTCCTTTGTTCGACAAGATTCACGTATGTTCTACAATCTATCTCGCAAGAGACGAACTGAATTGGAGTGTGTTAAACAATAACCGAGTCTGCGGAACGATAGAATATGAAGAAAAAATAGACTCCTGAGGGCTTCGCGTGGAACCACATTACCTTATATTTTATACTGTAGTCCTCATAGTATTCTATCCGATTATGATAATGAAGCGGAGTCCCCTCTTTTAACTTTTTTTTTTTTCGTAATAAATAATTTTTATCTTAAAATAATAATAATAATTTCCCATTTTACATTGAATAATTTTTAGACGCAAATTATTTTTTAAAACTAAAATAGATTATATAAAATTTACATTTATTCAGCATAAATTGAAAAATTCGTCTTCAATCTTGTGGAGTTCTTAATTCAATCACTCTACTGATTGGACAATTCAACGCTACAGCAAGGATAACAAAAAGTGAACCAGCTAAAAGACTTCTATTTTATTAATTTATCAATATTTTAGAAACTTATAATTTATATTAAATATAATATTACTCTACTATATGAAATATATATATATATCTAATAGGATATAAATAAAATATTTATTATTAATATAGATATATTTAATTTTCATTATATTGTTTGTTTATGGTGTGGACGGATGTGCTCAGTTGTATAAAAGCTCACCGGGCCATTTTGTTTTCCCTATGACATGCTAACTCATGGCGTGGAGTATCTATATTCCAAGGATGGGCAGTTAATTTCTTTACCCTTCTCATCGATACGTTCTTTCTTTAACAACAGTAGTGATATAGTTTACTATGTATGACAAAGTATAAAATATAGTCCGAATAGACGATGATAGTATTATATATTATTAAATAATGTTAAATTTATTATATTTATAGTATATTATATAATATATATATTATATATTATTATTATATGATACTAGTAATATATTGATTTATATATAGTTTAAAAGTAGAAAAATAGTTGAGGATATATTCGCAGATGCATCTTTTAATAGTTTAGGTATGGGTGAATCACAAATTGTTAAATCATATTTATATTTGTGACTGTATGTAAATATATTTTGGAGACTATCCTTAACATTGGTTACATAATGTGTCAATAGAATAAATATTAAGTGTGGTGTGTGCATATTATATAATTATAGTATTATATATATATAATTAGTAATAGGTTATTATATTATATATTATATATGAGTCTGATACTTATATATATTAATACTAATATTATTTTTTGATATATTTAATAATATTATATATTTATCATATACTGTATTATAATAATATAATGTTTATTTATTTTTAGTAGTTTATTATATGAATAACTATTATTTATATAGTTGTATAAGGAATGTATATAATTAATGCTTAGAGTATATAACAAACAACTACCCCCCCCCCTTACATGCAGATAATGAGATTTTTTTTTAAAGTTAGATTTCATACATTATATAGTATATATATTTGGGTATAATTATATACAATAATTAATATATTATATAATAAGTATATTGTATTATAAGGTAATTATAGATATATATATATATATATATATAATAATTATATAAAATATTATATATAATTATATATAATATAATTAATATATATATATATATATAAGGTATATATATTAATATACTTATATATATATATTATATAATTTATAATAATAATATATATATATATATATATAATAAATTAAGTATTGTATATATAGTTAGCGTAGCTATAGTATATATGTATGATATATAATAATATATCAATAAATGATTATTGTTATTATTATAATTTATATGAATATATTGGATCCAAGCTCTTTTAGGTAGGGGTTGGAAATCTTAATTTATAAGAAACAAAAAAGCAACACCAGGCGCTATATATATATTATATAGTTATTTATTATATATTATATTATATTTATATATATTTCATATATATATATATTATATAATAACGATATATATTATATATATATAGTATATATATATATAATATAATTATATATAATTAATTATCAATATATATATTATGAGTATGTATCGATATTATTAAGGGTTATTTTGTTCGTTATGTTATCACATATACACTTTATAAAATATAAATTTTACTCAGAAATCTAAACGTATAAAGCAAACAAATTACTATCTTATTCAGAAATTATGATCATTCAAATATATGTATTTTATAGTCAGAAAGTTAAATCTGGTGTTGAAAGGGACTTTCTATTATACGTTTATATATAATTATAGGTTGTCATATATATTATTATTTATTATATAACAATATACGTATAGATTATTATAATTAAAGGCTCTGAATATACATATAAATGATCAATATATTATTATATATGACAAAATTGTTACGCTTAAATAAAATTACTCGGTGTATAAATAATTTTAAACATTTTTAATGATATGTTTATACAAATCAGTCCTTCTAATTTACTTATTTAAACAATCATCTTGAATCAAGATCTTTTTACTATTGATTATAATACTATTGAGATTAATAATCATAGCTACACAATATGAAATATAATATATCATATACTAAATAAGATTAAATTATCCTGATAGATTTCGATAAAAAAGGTCAGGGATGATTATATAATAGATATGTAATGATGAGGTGAGGGACGGGGTATGATTAATATAGCAGTAATATTGATATTTAATTTAATAATTAGATTCATGTGACAAACAATTACTTATTGGTAAACGTCATGATGTCTTAAGTATAGATGCTATTATTATAAATTTGATTTTGCGAGGAGCCGATACAATAGCACACACATCCATAATTTTTAAAAACCGGAAATTATAATGTAACATTAACCGATTAATATTTATATAGTACATTTAAAATTACAATGAAGAGATTAAAATATTATTTTTACCATATGACTACTGAAATTAAGCTTAAGGATTATATAATATACAAATATCAAATTATAATTGATTTAATTAATATGTAACATATATTATTAACATGTTATTATAATATACCAGTTGGTTATTGGGTATGTATAATATTATTATGTTACATATATAAATGATATATATAACATTATATAATATATATATAATATATATACAGATATATATAATACAGTATATATAATTATATAATACATATCATTAATACTTTAAATAGTAGTAAAATCTTTGATTATAATAATAAATTATATTATTATACAGGCTAGATTATTACTTTTTGTATTTATATAAATTATATAATATATGTAAATATAAATATATATAATTAATAACTATGTTAATTATATATAATATTATATTATAATAATATTTATATTGTATATTATTTTAATAGAGATTAATAAGTTAAATGTAGAAGAAAAGGTATAATATATAGAATATGTGGTAATCAAATAGTAAATATTATAATAGTATATATAGGTATAAAATATATAATATACTATAGTATATAATAATATGCATAGTACTATTTTATAGTATATGCCATTAGTATATATATATATAATTTATATATATAGATTATATTATAATATTAATTTTATATATTAATTATATAAAATATTATATATATATATATATAGTTTATTTAATAGTATTATATATATGATATATACTTATTATATATTATTGTTAAAATACTTGGTGTTTTTATAATAGAAAGTATTATATTGTGTGAACTTATAATATATATTGTTAATTATAGTTTAGATCATTACCGGAGGGTTATTATATATTATAAATTTATTTGTTAAATCAATTTTGGTTTCTTATAGACATTACCAGTATTTATATCATGAAACGGGATATCTTTCCTCCTGTTTCTTTTTCCCCTCTATAAACATGTATATTTAGCTTAGAAAGGAAAACATTGCGTGTAATTGCGGGGTACATACTCCTTGTGAGTACTCAGCCTAAAACAATTTTGATTGTGATCCCTCTCTCTCTCCTCTCGAGTTCTCCTCTCTCTCGTTCTCTCTCTCATCTCTCTCTCTCTCTCCTCTCTTCTCTTCTCTCTATCTCTCTCTCTCTCTCTCTCTCTCTCCTCTCGTCTCCTCTCCTCTTCGCTTTCATGTCTCTATCTCATCTCTCTCTCTCTCTGCCATCTCTATTCTCTCTCTCTTCTTCTCTTCTCTCTGCTCATTCATCTGCTTTTTCTATACTCTTATTCCGCTCTTATCATTCTCTCCAGTCTCAATTCTCTTTGATCCTCATCTGACTCTTCTCCCTTCTGCTCTTCTACTTCTGCTCTTAGTCTATCTTCTGCTCTCTCTTCTTCTTCTCTCTCTGATCTCTCTCTCTCTCTCTCTCTCTCTCTTATCTCTCTCCTCTCTCTCCTCTCTCCTCTCTCTTCTTCTCTCTCTCTTCTCATCTCTTCTCCTCTCTCTTCTCTCTCTCTCTCTCTCTGTCTCCTACAATCGACGATTCTCTCGTCTCTCTCTCTCGTGTCTAAAATCACATTGTGGTTGCTCTTCTCTCCTCCTCTTCTCTCCTCACTCTCATCTCTCTCTCTCCTCTCTCTCTCTCTCTCTCTCTCTCTCCTCTCTCTCTCTCTCTCTCTCTCTTCTTCTCTGCGTCTCACCGATTCTCTCTCATCTCTCTCTTCTCTCTCTCTCTCTCCTCTCTCTCGTCCTGTTAAGTCCTCTCATTCATCTTCTCATTTCGATCCTTCTCTCCTCTTCAGTCTCTCTTCTCTCTCTCTCTCTCTCTCTTCTCTCTCTCTCTCTCTCTCTCTTCTCTCTCCTCTCTCGCTCTCTCCGTCACTCATCTCTCTCAAAATCTCGTCTCTCTCTCGGGTTAGTATTCATCTCTCTCTCTTCTCGTTCCTCTCTCTATCAAGTCTACCTCATCTCCTCATCTTCTCTCTCTCATCTCTCTCTCCTCTCTCGATCAACTTTATTTCTCTCCTAATCTCTCTCTCTCATTCGTTCTCTCTCTCTCTTCTTCTTCTCTTCTGCTCTTCATCTCTCTTGCTTTCTTCTTCCTTCTTTTGTCTGTCATTCTGTCGTCTCTCTCTCATAGCATAAATACTAAGAGACGTGTGATTCCTAGAATGACCATAATTGAATCCTGAAGAAAGTCCATTAACTATTACGTAAGTCAGCCATTACCGCGGGGTTCTGTCGAGGAAAAAAATTGTTATCTCGCAGCCTCTTAGATAGCATCTTCATCTCTTTTAGATCTTGCGTCCTTTAATTGATATGCTTAAACTTATTCCACCTTATAGCTTATAGGCCGTGAACCCTTCCCCACATGCTCCAGATTTGAGTCCTAAATGGATAATTGCTTTTAATACTTCAAAGTGTTTAAAACTCCTAAATCAGATGATTTGGAAAACATTAATTCTTGGTAATGATTGCGGGGCGTGTTTGCAGTATCAATTGTTTAAAAAAAAAAAAAAATTATGTATTATATATATTTACTAATAAAGTAGTATATATATATATATTAGTATGAGGTATATGCTAATATCTATTAAATATTATATAGTATATATATTATAGTATATTAATATATATATATATATCTATATACTATATTATAGTATGGGAGGAAGACTCACCAATATTCAGCTTTATTTCTGAGTTTCGCTCGCCCGGCCAGGCTCACTCGTGCCAAACACGCTTCACTTAAGCTCAAACGAGAATATTCGAAAAGCCTTTGTCTGCGAAGCAGGAATAAGTAATTCTTTGTGGGAGGTTGGCCTTGTCGAATGGCAATCCGGGAGGTACTGGAACATAAAAGCCGAAAGTAGAGGGGTGCGGTCATGTTTGGCCTCTCTGTCGGATGATTTATGATTTCATTGCTAGTTACGCGCGCTACGATGAAGAGAATACTTATCAGATATTAAATAATTTTTCTTTACTCGTTTTTGGGGACAGATGCAATTGAGGGAAGCAAGCGGATAAGCCAAGTTGTAAATGAGAGATAATTTTTAAATAAAGATGTTTTAATCATATAAGTTGTTGAGAGTCTGGACGAATCTGAATAAATGACATGAGTGATCTTTTGGTTATAGGATTAGAATTCGAAGAAAGAACAATCAGTTATAAGTAATGCCAATAAATTCTGCTGGGCCAGTAAAAATTGAAGACATATAGAGGGGGAGTGGTATGTGGAAGGAAGGTTGCACGGTCAGGAAAAAACAGCAAGATGCGCAGCGACTCTGTTCCCCCTGTTTTAGAGGAGTCGTCAGTAACACTGAGAAGAAAATTTAAACGTTGGAACTACGGAATTGGAGACAAGGAACATGTGCTTTTAGCTAGAAGACAGCAAGGGTGGCTTAGAATATTTGAGGGAAGAAGAGTGTCAGAGACCCCTGAGGCAGGAGGGGGAGCGAGGCATATGAGCTAAGTTTTGTGTACGCATTCGTAAAGTTAGGCGCAAGAAGAAAAAAGGAAGCACTTGTTATTGCGGTAAAGAGATGTAGCGGATTAAGTATGTTATTGGAAGCTTGAGTGTCTTGCCAGAATGGCCTATTAATTAGGATTCTTTAGGAGAGTATCTGTCCTGCAGAATCTATCTGTGTGCAGAGCAGACTAGACAGTTTTGGGGTTTGAGAAAACGAAGATTAACTTTTATACACATGATGTAGGTTCACTCTCGAAGAGAGAGAGTGGCAATCACATTGGGAATTTCAACTTCAAGGTTCAGCCGGGGGATGATCGAGAGGAGAATAATGACTAACCCAGTTGCAGATACGGATCGCCTGTTTGGATGGGGTCTAACTAGTGGTGTAGTACTGTGTGTGTGGAGGAGCCTGTCCACATACTGCACAGCCATAGTGGGTGAGGGATCGGTTAGGGGCTATTGTAAAAGTAAAGACGTAAAAGGGACTTGCGATCAACACCACAAGCCAAGATTTTGAGGGGGAGATGACGTAACGGGACAAAGGCGCGTATGCGCGGGCAAGTTGTTTTCAGGCAGTTTATAATATACGATGCACTACGTTAAGTGGTACCTAGAAAGAGGTCCTTAAGAAATTTGACTTTGTGAAGTTACCGGAATGGGCGAATATCATATAAGGTTAGATTCGCTGGAAGAAGAGGTGGCAGGTTTCTCGATTCCCTTTTTTCTTAATAAGCACTGCTGAGGTTATGTTTTGGTGGGAAAGAAATGGGAGTTACCCCATTGTGGAAATATTCTCAATAGCTAGTTGAAGTTTGCGTTCAAGAAAAGGCAGCCGCCTGGCACCGGCTATAAATAACGCAAGGTCATCAACATAGAGAGAATATTGGGAGCTCGTCACTGGATAGAAGTAAAGCGATGTGTCATTAAATCCACGAGAGGAAAAATAGTTGTACATTAAGACCACTGCCTTGGCGAAACGGCGCCTTCATCCAGAGTAGAAGGGAGCGTCAGCATAGAAGAGCACTGAGAAATCTGGATGGACAATCTTGTTGAACGACATTTAATGAAAGAGGGAGTTGTCCACGCATGAAAACCGAGCGAATATAGTTTAAGAACGCCACATCCGCAGTGGTCTCCACGAAAAAAGCGATTGTGTCATAATAAGCTTTTTAAAAGGTCAAAAAAGACAACCACCAAGAACCATCCCACCAGGTTGAGAAGGCTTCCTCAGATGTCATGGTCTAGGTTTTAACAGGGGTCTGGCGGTTCGACTGATTTTTTGCTGGGAGAACACACCAAAAACGTGAAAAGTTTGAAAAAGCCTTGGCCGAGAACTCTTCTGCCAGAGACTCAGTGGGAAGAGAAGAAAGAGGTTATCGTAAAACCATGTTCTCTATTTATATTTAACGTTCTTTATGACAGGTCAGCGAAAATGGTCTTTGGTTGTCAAAGTCAACTTTGGAATCTTTTTCCAGGTTTGGGGAAGGAATTAACAAAAAGCTGTATGTCCAAATAGATGGAAGTAAAGAGATTCATCCGCCAGATTTCTGTTATAATTAAATAAGAATCGGAAAAAAAATGGTGATGCCTTTTTGTAGGGATGGTTAATATTTGAAACGCGGAGCATATGATTAAAGGAGAAATCATGTATCTAGGACCAAGAGCACCATCTTGACTTTTCGCCAGAGCAGTGAAGTATTGAATAACTCTGCAAAGTGTAAAAAGACAGTGTGAACAGGTAAACGATCTTCCCCTTGTTGCTGTTGAAGAAGTTTTGACAGTTTGCACAGTGCTATTAAATGTTCTCAAATTTTTGAAAGGCTTCAGGATAGCGGAAAGAACTCAAGTGGCTAGCAAAGAACTATACTACATGGCTCTGCAACAGCAGCAGGAAGCGAGAGATCGTGTCATTTATATCAGGCAAGGTGGTGCAAGTGGTTACCCCATAGAACCGGGAGGACTGGTTTGGTGGGAGGGTAGTTTTTGTGTGGGTGTGACGAGACTCGTTTTCTGTGTAGACTTTCCACATCAGTCAGGGAGGGGAGTTGTAGATGGTTTTATAAGGCAGTCTCGAAATGTGTTCGAAAAAAAATTGTTTTGCCTATGTTTTGTGTCACCGCTTAATTCGCCTAGATCTTGCCGCAGCTCATTATTCTTTGCTTTTATAACAATGATCCATTGTTTTGGAATATCCTCGTGTTTTTTCTTTTTGAAAAAATTGACCGTGTAAGAGTTTCTTCGTTCTCTCGGTTAGCTTTGTGCGCTAACTCTTTTCTGGGCGGAGCTCCACTTAAGAGGGTGTTGCCGACTCGCTACTGTCCTGCGAGGAAGATTTTGGAGGGCGGAATGCAAGCTTCCGGCTGCTGATAGCCTTTACTGGGTTCAAAAGCGAAAAGCATCATCTACAATAGTGCGGAAACGGCGGGTTTTATTATGAAGGGAGGATACGTGGGATGCTGGTGGCGTGATTCCTTTTTTGAGTCGCCGCTGCAGCCTCAGCCTGTTCCACCGGATCAAGTAAACCAGAAATTTCGTGGAGACCCCTGTCCCTTGCCCGTAGAATTTAAAGATTATACGAGCTACAAAAGACCAGACGTTATTATTATATAAATAATTAAATTATTAAAATTAATTATTATTATTTATAAATTATTAATTTATTATTATTATTATTATATTATATTATATTATTTATTATTATAGTTTTTGGTAGTAGTTTTTTACTCATGGTTTACTTCGGGCGTTTTGTTTTACGACCTATTATTTTCCTCCCACCTCCGCCTATTTCTCTTCTACCATTTATTTATTTATCTCTTCCTCCCCCTCTTCCAGAATGCCAGACCCAGACGGATCATGCCGCGACTTACACTACAGGCTTACAGCATTCTATTCATATCAATCAACAGAACCTCGGAATTATGGTTTCAGTTGGCTGATGCAGTGCTTCTGGAGGTGGAGGATGAGAAGCCTTCTGAGGTGAGATAGAAAGAAAGATAGAAGGATAATTCGAGAGTTGTGAATGCCCTCCCTGAGCCTTGCCTCCTCAAGATCCGAGATGGTCTAGATGCTACCTCCCCAACCCCTTATACAGCCCTCAAGGAACTCATCATTTCCCGCTTAGCTCCCATCAGAGAGGAACGATTAGAAACTCTGCTTAGAGGTGTCTCCCTGGGAGAACAAAAGCCCTCGGAGTTAATGGCGTGGATGCTGAATTTGTTGGGCGGTGCTCCATCTTCACGTGAGGAACAAATAATTCGCACGCTTTTCCTCTGGGAGAAACTCTGCTTAGAGGTGTCTCCCTGGGAGACCAAAAGCCCTCGGAGTTAATGGCGTGGATGCTGAATTTGTTGGGCAGTGCTCCATCTTCACGTGAGGAACAAATAATTCGCACGCTTTTCCTCCAGAAAATGCCCACCGAACACCACAGTGTTCTGCAGTCGTTAAATCTGGCGCAAACCCTTACTGAGTTTGCGGCTACAGCAGACAGAGTTTTGCGCCTTCTTATAGTCACTACTCCCAGCGTGTTCGCAGTGTCCCCTACACCTCCCACTTCTACCACTCTTGCTTCCCCCCAAACAGCTTCGCCCCACAAGCAACCCATTTCCCAGTACGCTCCCCCCCCTCCTGCTGTTCTTCCTTCCTCTCTTGCTTCTCAACCGCCTTCCATCGCCTTCCCCTCCCAATCTTCTTATCCTCACCCACACCAACCTTCCTGCTCTCATGCTTTCGCAGTACATCCTTCTTCTTCTGCATCTCTCGATGCCCGTGTTTCGGTGATCGAAGCGGGCATGGCGGAGATGAAATCAGTTTTTCTATCCCTCACCACTGCTGTTAACAATATGACTTTTCGCTCCCGTGATTGTTCTTCCTCCAACCATCGTTCTTCTCGTGCCCATCGTTCCCTTCTGCTTCTTCTTCACGCCAGCGTCAGTATCCTAATGGGTACTGTTAATATCACCATACCTATGGTTTTGACGCAAAGAAATGTGCTTCCCCCTGCGCGTACCAACAGGGAAACTCGACAGCCGCTCCTCCTTAGGAGCGTCGGAGGATATTGGCTCTTTCCCGTCTCCCTCTTCTTCTTCTCCTCCTACCGCACAGGATGTTCTTCCATTCCCGTTTATGGAGAGCTTTTGTGCACTAGATCTTTCTCTACGCCGTCAATTAACATGGGGTTTTCTCGTCGCTGAGGTAACACAGCCGATTCTCGGTGCAGACTTCTTTTCACACTTTAATCTTATGGTTGATCTTCGTAATCGTCGTCGTCTTGACGGTGATTCTTCTCTTTCTTCTTCCAGGTATATTATTTCTTCTGCTCTAAAAGGTATATCTGCTATTGCTCCTTCATCCTCTTCGGTTGTCTCTCCCTTTCTTCACCTTCTGCAGAAGAAATTTCCTTCTTTATTGCACCCGTGCTCTTCCGATACCCCATTTAAGCATTCTGTTGAACATCATATTGAGACCACAGGCCCACCCACCTTTGCTCGAGCTCGTCGCCTACCCACTGACAAGCTCAAGGCCGCCCAGGCTGAGTTTGATCACATGCTAAAGCTTGGCATTCTGCGCCCTCCAAGAGTTGTTGGTCTTCTCAGCTACACATGGTCAATAAAGGCACTACGGGAGACTGGAGACCCTGTGGTGATTTTAGGGCCTTGAATTTTGAAACGACTCCAGATAGGTATCCGGTTCCTCATATGCGTTTTTAGATATAATCGCAGTCTTTTACTTCACACCTGGCCGGAAACACTATATTTTCTTCATTGGACTTAATTCGGACTTATCATCAGATACCAGTAGCTCCAGAAGACGTTCCCAAGACAGCTGTGATCACCCCGTTTGGACTCTTTGAGTATACGAGGATGTCTTTCGGATTGTGGAATGCAGCACAATCTTTCCAGAGGTTCATCGATTCTGTTCTTCGTGGTCTTCCGTTTGCTTGATCTTATTTAGATGATCTTCTCGTCGCTTGCTCCTCTCCTGAAGAACATCAAGATCACTTACGTGCCGTTTTTGGTAGGTTGAACAACGCTGGCATACATCTCAATCCTACGAAGTGCTTATTCTGTTCGTCTTCTCTTTTATTTATTTATTTATTATAAGGTCGTGGTAAAGCCTTAACATCGGCACCACTTAACAAATATTTTGACTGTAAAAAAAAAAACTTTGTTATTTAAATCATAAAATTAATATAAGAGATTAAAATATAAGTAAATGAATATACAGTTTGAAATTAATATACATATGAAACAAAAATAAGACAAAATAAAATAAGGTAAAATAAAGTAAAATAAATATATATATACATACATGTAATAAAGTTCAAACCTATTTATGAATACATATTAAATATATAAAAACAGAAAATAAATAAATGAAAATAAAAGAAAATGAAATAAGCTAAAGTAAAATAAAATAAAATAAAATATGGATAAGTCATTATAAAATAAAACCAATAACTTACATATGAAACATAAAAATAAAATAAAATAAAATAAGATAAAATGAAATTTAAGAAAAGAAAAATAAAATAAAATTTAAATAAAAAATAAAATATGTTAAAAATACTCCAAAAATTACTAAATACAACTATACCAAAATATAATAGATAAAAACATATTTGTGAAAACTTAGTAAAAAAATTAAAACGAGAAAATAAAAGAAAAGAAATGAAATAAACAAAAATAACCAAGTGTGAAATTCTGGTGTATCATTATGTGGTATTTCAATAATTTTATAAAAATAAATACATTTGGTAAACTGGCCTATTGTGACTAGGAGTGTTTCATTTTAATATATCTATTTATTTTAACTGTCACAAATCTCGTTGCTCTTATTTCTTTTTTTTTAAATTATATAAAGACTATACTGATTTTTTTAATTATATAAAGAGGATCCCATGCACTTTCTAGATTCCTGTTATATTCTTTTTTAAATATAAAAATTATAAAAATAATAAAAATAAATGGTTATTCTAATTCACAGTCATATTTATTTGAGGTACCTACGGCGTAATAAAAGACAATAATATTAAAAACAAAATATATGTATCATTTAATACAATTGTTAAAATCAAAATAGCCAAGACTATATATTTCATTATTGATTAACTTTTTTGCACTTGCACTTTTGCACTTAATATTTATTTGCCTTATAAAATAATAGCACCTTTCTCAATATTACAGTGGCTCTATCACTACCACCACTAATTTTCTTATCCCTATGAATAATATTATAATTAATTTATTATTATTATTTTATTATTTACAATTTATTTTATTCTTACACTTAAATAGTATTATTCTTTTTATTATTATTTTCATTATTATTATTATTATTATTATTATTATTATTATTATTTTTATTATTATTATTATTATTATTATTATTATTATTATTTTTATTATTATTTTTATTATTATTTTCATTTTATTATTATTATTATTATTATTATTATTATTAATTATTATTATTATTATTATTATTATTATTATTATTATTATTACTTGCAATTTTACTATTATTATTTCCTATTTTAATCATCACCATTGTTATTGTCATTTGTTGAAGACATCCTTTTTTCTCTTCTTCCCCACATCTTCCCCAAAATGTATTTAACTTCCTCCATGTTGTGAGATTCAAATAGCCATCTCCCAGCAACCTCGTTTAGGTCTTCTGCATGTGGTCTTTGAAGTTCAATGGAGTTAATTCTAAGATCTTCATATTCTGGGCAGATCTCTTACTTTCTTGGGCCACATAGTCTCTGCTGGGGGAATTTTCTCTCTTGTAGGCCGTGTTGACGCTATCCGCTCTTTTCCTCTTTCTCAGAACCAAAAACAGCTTCGTCAGTATCTGGGGATGTTTAATTTTTACCATCGTTTTTTACCCTCCGCTGCCGCCCTGTTAGACCCTCTTACAGCTCTCATTCGTCCTAAACAGCGAGGCAGCTCCATAAAGGTAGACTGGTCTCCCGAAGTGCAGTCAGCTTTTGAGGCTTACAAAGAAGCCCTCGCTTCCGCCACTCTTCTTGTCCATCCTCACGACTCTGCACCAACGAGAGTGCAGGTGGATGCCTTCGACTTCGCTGTCGGTGCGGTGCGGTGCTCCAACAATTTCAAAAGGGTGGTTGGTGTCGACTTGCTTTCTTCTCGCGCAAGCTGCAACCTGCTGAAACAAGGTATAATGCTTTCGGCAGGAAGTTGCTTGCCATGTATATTGTTGTTCGCCACTTCAGGTACTTCTTGGAAGGTCGGCAGTTTCATATCCTGACCGACCACAAACCCATCACTTTCACTATAGTTTCTCGCATTGAAAGGCACTCTTTCCGTGAAGCCCGGCATCTTGAATTTGTTTCACAGTTTACAGCATACATACGTCACATCTCCGGAGTAGATAATTTCACCACGAATGCACTTTCCCGGATAGAGATTAATGCTCTTTCTCCCATTCATGAAGTTGATTTTGAAGCCATGGCAATGTGTCAGGAACAAGACAATATCGATCTCCAACAGGACTCTTCTCTACAGCTGCAATGGCTCAATCTCCCCGGCATTGAGAAGAGACTCCTGCGCGACATCTCAACAGGCAATCCTCGTCCTTTTGTTCCAACTTCCTTTCGAAGGGAGGTCTTCTTCAACCTCCATTTGCTCTCATACCCTGACATCGAGGCTTCACTCAAACTGGTAACAACTCGTTTTGTGTGGCCTCAAGTCAATGCCGAC
The DNA here is from genome assembly GCA_015478945.1 of Trachelipus rathkii. Lineage (NCBI taxonomy): Eukaryota > Metazoa > Arthropoda > Malacostraca > Isopoda > Trachelipodidae > Trachelipus > Trachelipus rathkii. The sequence goes on along the minus strand of JABUQX010072001.1, from coordinate 23,319 downwards.
GTGACGAATTGGAATCGCTCTTGTATGTCTTGTCAACGTTCTAAGGTGCAAAGGCATACTAAAGCTCCCTTAGGCACCTTCTTGCCTCCTGGTGAACGCCTTGAGAGAGTTCACATTGACATTGTTGGCCCTCTTCCGCCTTCTAATAGCAAGTGATACATTCTCATCTGTATTGATCGGTTCAACCGACAGAAGCTATTCCCCTCTCTGTTGCTACTGCTGAATCTATCGTTAAAGCTTTCTTGTCCCACTGGATCTCTTGGTTTGGCGTTCCCCTCTCTGTCACGACGGATCAAGGTCGCGTTTTCGAATCCTTCCTCAACCAGAACACTGGATTGAAGCTCTTCCTTTAGTTATGCTTGGCATACTCACTGCAATTAAGGAAGATCTTCAATGTTCCCGAACTCGTCTATGGCTCTACTCTTCGCCTGCCTGGTGAGTTCTTTTCTCAATCTTCTCCTTCTCCGACTGCAGATCCCCTTTCGTATCTCACCCGCTTGAGACGCTGTGCCCTCTCTTGGAGACCTACTCCTCCGACCCGACAACATAAGGTGCACTCCTTCATTCCGAAGGATCTTTCTTCATGTACTCATGTCATTGTGAGGCATGACTCGCACCGTTCTGCTCTCCAACCCAAGTATGATGGACCTTTTCCTGTGGTACTTCGGAAGGAGAAGTTCTTCACAATACAACGACCCACACGCACAGAAGTCAACTCGATCGATCGTCTCAAGCCTGCTTATTTTGAGGCGAATCCTCCTGTTCCCGCGAGCGATTTCGTTTCCCTTGGCTACACACCCTTCTTATACTACACATGGCTCTCCGCCTCCTTCTTTTCCTTTGCTTCCTTCAGATTCTCCACCTCCTCCTCTTCTACCTCTCTTTCCTGATCCTCTTCCTTTTCCACCCCCCAACGCAACAACCACCTTTTTCACCTAGACCTCTCCTCTGGATGTGGGTTATATAGCATGAGAAATTTGAATAAAACTGCACCACTATATAAATGTAAACTATGATAACATGTTCTTTACGTGTGCTTTGTTTATATCGTTTAATTGAACGTCGGTTGGAGATTTTTATTACTCAGATGCACAACGTTTTCACGCACGCAATTCTCTTCTTATTCTACTGGATTTTTGAATATTTTATGTTTTTAAGCATTAATGTGTTAACAACATACCTTTCTTTGCATACCAAAGTGGTGAGTGAAATTAAAAGGTGATATTTTTTTGCTTTGATACAAATTAATTAAATAGATAGATTTTAAAATATGCAGAAATGGTGTAGGCCCCTAGGAAGGCCAGTGTTCGTTTTTAGTGAATACGTGTTATAATAGTATTCTTTATAATGATAATATTATCTTTATTAGTTAGTTTTTTCATGGTAGGAGATCCGGGTTAGAATAAACCGGATCTTAATTTTTTTTACCCCATTCCTAAAATCGGATCTACGGTCGATTTTTCCCAGATTGAACTTTTAAAATTTTGCCATCTAGGCTTCGCCCATAGGTTCATTCTGATATTCCATGGGCCTACAACCTTGTTTTTATCTACATAAATTATTTGTTCACTACATTATAATTAAAATTACCAATTGTAATATGTATATATTTATATTATTTAAATTCTTACATAGTATGATTCTTATCTATATTTATAACCCGTTTTCCTAAATATCAAACTATATTTGTCATATTATTTTCTTAGGAAAACTGGGGTCCGTGCCTTAGTCTGAATCATATTTTCATCTACATCACGAATCAATTATATGAATTTGTTTGGAATACTGCTTTTACTTCAGCTGCATTCCAAAACGAATTCTACAATATATATATATATATATATATATATATATATATATAATATATAATATATATATAATAATATAATAATATATATTATATATATATATATATTATATATATATTCTAATATATATATATATTATTATATATATATTATATATATATATATAATATATTATATATATATATATATAATAAACCTAAGTATTATGTTTAATCTTGTTTGAAAGGAATATATTGGTACGAAAAATAAACTGAAAATACGTGGTAAAAATTTGCAAATTTCTTTTGCGGAATTTAAATTTAATTTATTTGTTTAAGAACAAAGGAAAATTAGAATAGTTGAAACTCGAACTCGTATCCTATAAGTGACTAAATAGAGTTCACTTTTACTAGTGAATTTGTCAATAATAATTTAAAATTTATGCGAAATGTGTGCACCATTTTAAAATTTTATTAATTTACAGTTTCATTTTAAGATACATTTCCTATTTGCCAAATGCACGTTAGTGAGTTTTAGATTATATATTTAACAATGATAAATTTCACAAGTTCCAATTTGATATAACTCGATCATTTATTTGAAATAAATTTGAGATTAATATTCTCACGTATTAAATTAAGATGTATGATGGAAATAGCTGAAATTGATAGATCGAAAAAGGGGCACATAGTTTTGTAATATATAAATTTTCATTCATAAATGAATAAAAAGTAATTAATATATTAGATCTCAATACATAAATTTTTTTTCATCAAACAGATTGAAAATGACAACATACCGTTAATGGTTGGTTTTAATTTAGTATGCTTTGACTCGTTATATAAACTCGGATCGTTCTAAAATAATTATAATTTTACATGTGTAAACACAGGTAGGAATGCCCGATATATGAAAAATATCGATATATTGATAATCGATATCTCTAAAAAAAATCAAATTGCTATCGATACTGTTGGTTAAAAATATCGATATATTGTCTTTTTGATAATTATTTAAAGCATAGTATATAATCAAAATTATAGTACTTCAGTCCAATGTTATGGTTTTCGTACCATCTTGTGTGTGTTAGTGTACCTTTTCGCGGCAAAATTTGACGAAAAAAAAAATAAAACATAATATGACTTCGTACATTGTAATAGATCATTTCAATAATCACAAAATTTTCAGTATTTATCGTGGTAAAAAAAGTTAATATATATTTTTAAAATTATCTATTGCTTTATGTTCGAAAAAGTTACAAAGAGGAGGATGCCATTAAAGATGGAGATGAGATATTTTTTTGTTATATAATCACAACGTTGCTTACATTTAACGTAGGAAAATAATGGCATTACTTTCTTGCAAAAACAGCAGTTGAAAAGTTTGATTAGCATTTCGGCAATTTGTCCGATAATTTCCATATCTATCTGACCTACTGTATGTTAATATATTTATACTGTGTTTAAAGTTAACTTGAAAACAAGGAAGTTTATAGTACTGTATAATAGCAAACATGATTTCCAGAAGGCTAA